>JABTTQ020000065.1:0-50000 GCA_016081115.2 Rehmannia glutinosa
ATCGGGTAGCCAAAGAAGTAAGCTCTGTAAATAAAATCGAAAAAAAGTGAAAATGGTCACAAGCCACCAAATGGTTGAATGGTTGGGGCCGTTAAAACCTCCCAAGGTAAAACCCACCCTTGTGAGGAAAACCTCGCGGCAGGAAAAAGAATACCCTCATAATGGAAAAATGCATCCAAACAATGATAAAAGAGTCCGGACGTATAGCCAACAAATCTATAATTGACCGCCAACATAGTCATGGTGAGATAATGTGTGAGCTCTCAAAGCGGACGCCCATCATGTACCATAGTCCGTCTTCTTACTCAAAGCATGTTTGCTACCCGATTGCCTTCCCGAAAATATGTGAGACCACCAAATCCATCCGTGAGAGAAGATGCAAAGTGTAACGCCATTTGCTAAGGTGACGCCATGGGACTTCAATGATCTCTTCTCCGCAAGTTCACCACATACACGAGTCCGACTCTAGCCAAAGCCGTGTCCAACCCTTCACAAAAGCATAGTGAATCGCCCACATTGATGCGATCAATTCAGCTTCAAACGCATAACCCGCACCATAACGATTCACAAAATACCCCGAAAGAAACCTCTACACTCGAAAACCCCAAAAGTTGTGAGACTTTCCGGTGCCCACGAAGAACTACCGTCCAGTATTCACCTTGATCCATCCAGGAAGGGGTTTTTGCCAATTAACTTCCACGATCTTTGGGACTTGTCTAGCCCGCCCAGAACACGCCTTTACGCAGATGAGAAGGTCTTGTTAGTCATTGTGCATGCAACCCCGATCTAATGAAGATGATTCAATGATGAGAACCCGAAGATGAAGAATAGCCGCGTCCACCGTCCAGGGTTTGTTGTGAAATACCAACTCATTCCTGGATATGGCAAATGAGCCGATGCGGATGTGTAATAGCCACACGCCATAAGAAAGCAACTCGCTCACTAAAATGAAAACTCATTTTTTTAAAAGAATATATATATATATATATATAAATGAACAGAGTTGTCTCGATCATAAAGTGATCGTGTAACCAAAGTAAGCATGAAAACATTGTCAAAAATAAAAACGTAAAAAGTCACAAGCCACGTTAAAACCTCCCAAGGTAAAACCCACGCTTGTGGGGGAAAACCTCGCAAGAAAAAGAGTACCCACCATAAAGTAAAAAGCGTCCAAAAATGATAAAAGTATCCAGACGCACTAGCTAACAAACCTATAATTGACTGGCCAACATAGTCATCAATGAGATAATGTGCGAGCTCCTCGGGCGGATGCCCCACCATGTACCATAATCCGTCTTCTTACTCAAAGATGTTTGCCACCCGATTGCCTTCCCCGAAAAATGTGTGAGACCACCAAATCCATGCGTGAGAGAAGATGCAAAGTGTAACGCCATTTGCTAAGGTGACGCCATTGGACTTCACCGATCTCTTCTCCAAGAAGTTCACCACATACATCGAACCCGATTCCAGCCAAATTTGTGTCCATCCTCGACAAAAGCATAGTGAATCGCCCACATACCGCGATCAATTCAGCTTCAAACGCATAACCCGCACTACAACGAGTCACAAAACACCCCGAAAGAAACCTCACAATTCTCCGAAAACCTAAGTCGTGGAGACTTCCCTGCCAGAAGAACTACCATCCGTATTCACCTTGATCCATCCCGGAAGGGGTTTTTGCCAATTAACTTCCACGATCTTTGGGACTTGTCTAGCCCGCCCAGAACACGCAGCCTACGCAAGATGAGAAGGTCTTGTTAGTCATTGTGCATGCAACCCCATCTAATGAAGATGATTCAACGATGAGAACCTAAAAATGAAGAATAGCCGCGTCCACCGGCCCAGGGTTTGTTGTGAAATACCAACTCATTCCGGATATGCCAAATGAGCCAGGATGGAGTGCGAGAATAGCCACACGCCATAAGAAAGCAACTCCGCTCACTAAAATGAAAACTCATTTTAAAAAAAAAAGAATATATATATAAAAAATTAAAGAGAGTTGTCCGATCACAGTGATCAGGGTAACCAAAAGTTTGAAAACATTCTCGTAAATAAAAACGAAAAGGTCACAAGCCTCGTTAAAACCTCCAATGTAAAAACCCTTTGTGGGGAAAACCTTTGGCAAGAAAAAGAGTACCTACATCCAAAATGTAAAAAGCGCCAAAAAAATGATAAAAGAATCCAGACGCACTAGCTAACAAACCTATAATTGGACCGCCAACATAGTCATCAATGAGATAATGTGCGAGCTCTCAAGGCGGGACGCCCACCATGTACCATAATCCGTCTTCTTGCTCGGTATCCATTAAGATGCAAAGTGTAACGCCATTTGCTAAGGTGACGCCATTGGACTTACCAATCTCTTCTCAAAGCAAGTTCACCACATACATCGAATCCGATTCGAGCTAAAGTTGTGTCCATCCCTTGACAAAGCATAGTGAATCGCCCACATAGTCTGCGACTAATTCAGCTTCAAATGCATAACTCGAACCACAATGAATCACAAAACATCCCCGAAAGAAGCCTCTACAATTTCGGAAAACCACTTTAAGCTATGTGACTACCCGCGCCCCCAAGAATCGTCATCCGTATTCACCTTGATCCATCCTTAGGGGTTTTTGAAAATTAACTTCCACGGATCTTTGGTGCTTTTCTACCGCCAGGAACATGTAGCCTACACAGGATGGGAAGTGTCTTGTTGGTCATTGTGCATGCATCTCGATCTAATGAAGATGATTCAACAATGAGAACCCTGAGATGAAGAATAGCCGCAACCACCGCCCGGGTTTATTATGAAATATCAACTCATTCTCGATATGTCAAATGAGCCGGATGCAGATGGAATACCCACACGCCATAAGAAAGCAACTTGCTCACTAAATTTGTTGAATGAATGCAAAATATTATAAAAAATGAAAATAGAGGTGTCTCGATCACAGGCTGATCAGGTAGCCAAATATAAGCCTGGAAATAATGTCAAAATGAAAAGGTTCCCCGGAAATCATTAAGAACAAAATGGTCACAAGCCGACCATATGGCTGAATGGTTGGGGCCTCGTTAAAACCTTCCAAGGTAAAACCCACCCTTGTGGGAAAAACCCTTGAAAGGAAAAAGAGTACCCCCCAGGAAAGAGACATGCGCCCAAAAAAATGGGAAAAGAAACATGCGGTGGCGCTAAGGAACAAACCTATAGTTGGATTGGCCAACATAGTCATTAGTGAGATATTGCAGAAGCTCGCAGCGGATCCCCGCATGCATAGTTGAACCCATATTTCCCATTGAGTCATCAACGGCCTTGCCCTTGCCCCGCCGCACAGGGACGGTAAATTTTATGGACCCTTGAGCGACTTGACTGACTCAAGCGACATCCCGTTGAATTCTCGGGACGTTCTGATCAGGCATAACACGCCTTTCCATAGATGGTTTTCTTGCCGAGTAAAATGGCAATAAGCCGTAGAATGTCCAGTTATATCGCACTTCAAGCAAAATTCGGCAATTTTTCATAATCGATCGACACAAAGGAGCATCACCACTCTCTCAACCATGATGTGATTCTCCAACGGCTTTGACAGATCAATATCCACCAACACCCGGATGAAATGACCAGCAAACCATCCAAATTAACGTTGATCTATTTGTATTGGGTCCCAACGCATCGGGCGATCCCCAAGATGGTGTTGGGATCCCAGATTCCAGCCCAAGCTCAAGATTCGAACCCAAACACTTGCCAAAAACATGTGCACTTTGTATGGATTGAAATCCAGACTCGCGCATTAGAAAATTTAACACAAAAATCCCTTACCTAAGGGGATTAGTTTCAGTCGTTTAATACCCCATAGTTCGGGATAGACGTTTATGCAAAAGATAGTCGCCCGTGGCTTATTACCTTTCCCTAAAAGCACTCTTCCAATCAATGAATAAGAGAATTCAACTACGTTGTTGATAAACATTTTCATCAATAGTGACGGAATATAATCACCTTTTTCTTACCTAGGTTTAGGGATAGAATATGGATGTACTAAACCACATGTGAAAACAATTTGAAATTACCTTGGGCACGTATCGTAATCCCTGGCATGTTGGGTATCGAGACGTGAGAAAGTAGAACTGAAGGATGGGGATTTCCCAAACCATTTTTGCATAAGTGTTGACCAATTGAGGATTAGTGTTGGATTCATGAGTCGATTGTCAAAGGTTCGATGCATGGGGGTTGGCCTTTTGTTGTCGAGGTTCCAACCTGGTTGAGGGACATTAAAAGTCGGACGCGCAGCCTTGAATGCTCGGGGATGGCTGAGGTTGGCCTGTGGGTCATCACCCCCGGGAGGGGCGCCCTTAGGCCTGGCTCCCCCATTAACTCCCAGGGAGGCCAGCCCTCATGGATATAGAATCCATGGGGGTAAAGGGACGCCCATCATGGAGCATCAGGGGCGTGAGGGGGCACTTTCTATTAAACCACATGATGTGCAGTGCATAGAGGCATCAAGCGGGAAGCAAGTAGGGCGAGGCCGGGAGTCGTGTGGGCGACGCCCGGGAGTCTCCATGCCGCTTTGTACGAGGTTGTTGCTGGGGCGAGGTTGTTGTTGCAGCGCCGTTGGTACGAGGTTGTTCCGGCCGGAGCGCTGGGACCACTCGCCGACACATCGAAGGCATGTAGGAGTGTGGCAGACCACACCAAGTTATCGCAAATGTCAAAGAAGACGTCAAGAAGAAGGTTGTCCATTGGTTTTTGCAAGACAAAAATTCCACAAAGACACCGTGAGAAAGAAAAAGTTCCCGACGCCGATGGCTTCCCACGTACATGGTATGATTCAAAGTTCAAGATCCGAAAAAAATCAAGAGACTCCGAGGCCATGGCCGACGATGGCGCCGA
Organism: Rehmannia glutinosa; assembly: GCA_016081115.2. Lineage (NCBI taxonomy): Eukaryota > Viridiplantae > Streptophyta > Magnoliopsida > Lamiales > Orobanchaceae > Rehmannia > Rehmannia glutinosa. The sequence continues at coordinate 4,871 of JABTTQ020000065.1, forward strand.
AGGTAGACGACGAAGGTCCGATCCGTCATGCAAGAGAGAGAAGAGAGAAAACCCTAGAGAGAGAATTTTCCTAGTTTCCAGTCATTCCAAACCATTTCACTAAAATAAAAAATTCATTAGTCGCACCAAGAATTCATTAAAACAATGAGCCACAAATGGGTGAACATTAAATGAATCAAAAATCCATCGCCAAAGAGGCCCTGTAAAGACACAAGAGACAAATAATCGGTCAACCGATTCCACCGAGGCACAACAAAGAGCGCAAACGAGAGGCCGGTGAAACTTCCCGGTCCACAATAAATCCAAGACAACCAAGCGATTGTGATAACCTCCACGCCACCACCGATTGCCATTCGGAATGTGTTACGGCCAAATCCAAGGACCTCATTTGACATCCGGATAATGGGGACGAATATGAGAATACGGTACTTTCAAGTCACCTTCCCATCATCCGAATTCAGCCATATTCACGTATCCCTTGAGGAAGAAGCAATGGGGATTCGCACAATATCCCGAACCAAATCCAAATAAGCCTCCACAAATGAGAAGGTGAAGTGCCTAGGACTCGTCATAGAAGTAGTCCAAATGCGATGCCTAAATGTTGTTCAGACTATATGGATACCAATTCTATCCTCTATAGAGTATCCCACCTGGCGATTGAGGTAATCCCCGGGATCCAACGAGATTCGGCCCAAACAATCAAAATGCAAGGTCTAATCCCAGCCCAGGATAGAAGAAGGGATAAACGACCACCGGACGCTTCTCCACCATCAAGTAGTGCCTCCTAAGGGTGTTGAAGATCAATGAGTCTAAATTCATAACATTCCAACCCAATTTCATCAAAAAGGCAAAGATTAGCCACCATAATCGATTGAACGCCCAACCCCTTCAACCCGAGGTGTGAAGCACCAACCCTTTAGTATTAACATCCCTTACCCAAATAAAATTACGCATGGCCCTTTCTATTTGCTTGAGCAAGGATCGAGGCCATTTTTAACCATCATGTGTGCACAAAAGAACTGGCAATCACCAAATTAACAAGGCAAACTCGACCAACAAGAGAAAGAGAAGAACCTTTCCATCTTCTCGAATTTGAGGATCACTTTATCAAAGACGGGCAGTAAATCCGCAACCTTAGGAGCACCTTAAATATTGGGGCGCCTAAATATACCATAGGGAACAGTCCCCGGCAGGATCCCCATAATATTTTGAACCCTCCCACGTACATGAGATGAAACCCAGGATCCAAGTAAACTTTAGATTTCCACGGTTGAAAGCTTGGCCCGAGATATCCGTGATATAAAGGTGAGGATCGAAGGTGATACGGGGCATTAGTAGAAGAAGCCCACACATAATAACAATATCATCGGCATATAGGATGGATGATGGGAAGGTGATCCGTCTAGGCGCAATGATGGGCATAATCGATTCGAGTAAATCGCGACCTCAATAAATTTACTAAGTACCTCCTCCGCGATGCAAAAGAGTAATGGGGATAGAGGATCAACCTATCTCGACACTCTAAAATAGGTAGAAGACCAAGCGCCCCATTAAATAACATGAGATATTTTGGACGACCAAGAATAACATCCACCAAAGTGAATAAGAATCTCTAAAAACCAAACCGATGCGAACGTGCAGTATGGATATCAATCTTCAAGATCATATTTGCATCCATCCGATCATGCAAAACATTGAACCCTTTTGAGACCATGGCGAGGAGATAAACCCGAATGCGAGGAGATAAATAGGCAGAAATGATCGGGCCCAAATGAGTAGCCAAGATTTTGGTGATAATCTTGAAAAGAAAATTACTCATGACAATTGGCCGAAAGTTCTCAATAGAATAGCATCCTTAGTCTTCGAATGAGAGCCATAAAACTAACGCTCAACCCCGGAGGTAAGGAAGAGCTAATAAAGAAAGAACGGACAGCTAACGACACATCCGCTGAAATAACATCCCAAAAGTGACGATAAAACATCCCATTAAAGCCGCCCGCCAGGAGAACTGGGCCCGCCCATATCAAAATCGCGCTTTAATCTTCGAATCCGGCGAATAATCACAACCGGGCGTTATCCGGCCCCCACAATAAGTAAATAACTCGATCAACCATAGAGTAATCGGGTGCTACACCCTCGAATCCACAAAAAGCTCCTTTACAAATGATATAATATGATGACTCCCAAGAACAAATTTCTGGATCATCCGAGAAATTACCATCGATCATCGTGCCCTGGATCCCCGAGCGCCACTGCGAATCCGCAACGGCGATGAAAAAAATGTTGTATTACGATCCCCATCCTTAACCAGCAGAGCGGGCTTTCGCTTAAGGAATTCGTAATGTAATAAAAGCGAGTGAGCCAACTCATTCTCGGGAGTTGAACTCCGTCCCGTCAAGTAGTCAGAAACCGTATGTCTCTATATCCGCCTAAATCGCCTAACCTTCTCCATCCGACTCCCTCAACCCGACGATTAACATCACCAAACATATCCCTATTCCGGGACCTTAATAACTCCGACACAAACTTTTGAGTTTCCACATGACGACAACAAGGGATTGGGCGTGGCACATGGGGGAACCAAGAAGACGCTCACCCGATCATGAAATGAATCATGATAAACCCACATACGCTGAAACAAATGGAACTAGACCCTTGCAAATAGAAGATGAGCAAGAAACCAAAATGGGGTGATGATCCGAGTTAATGCGAGGAAGAACCAAGCCCTTAACAACTTGCCAAAAAGAGAAAATTGACACGTTGCTAGGGCTCGATCCAACTTAGCCTCGAAGGAGAGATAGAGGCGTCGGGGGAGCACCAAGTAAATGAATTCCCCGTAGTTGGCACGCGCAAACAAACCAAAGATCTCCAAAAAGTCTCTAAACTCGACAAGAAGCCCGGGATAAAATCCCACCGCCCCAAGCGCGCCATGATGACCCAAAACCGCGTTAAAGTCCCCGATAACCACCAGATCATCAAGACCCAAATTCCTCAAATCCAACCAAAGCGTACGGCGAGCAATATGATCACAAAAACCATGAGCAAAACCAATATGAAAAACCATAGAACCCAATTGAACTTGCGGAACAATGCATTGAGAAGACCAAACCGATTAAGGACAAAGAGATACCAAGATCATAAAACCCAAATATCAGCCCGCCATTTGCCCAAAAGTTCTCGAGCCACGAAGCTCAAACCCAAACTACTCCAATAAGAATCAAATCGAGGAGATGTCAACTTTAGGCTCACAAATAGCTAAAACAGAAGGTTTATATTTCTGACATAAAGCCTTAAGAACATTACGAGAAGCAATGTTCCAAGATGCAATTCATTGAGACAATGGGGTTCCACTGTCGATCGCAATAAAAACCAAAGTGTGGGTGTCAGAGAATCCGACGATTGAGCGTTGGCCACTTCATTTGCGTAATTTGCCCATCTCTTTGAAGCTGCAAAATCTAACTCATTCGGCCATGGGTGATCCGATTCAATTATAATGTCAAGAATTGCCGGTGATTAACATTCAAGTAACTGGATTTTTGAGATCTGTGGAGTTGTCCCCAAGGCACGTAAGAGCACGGATAGGATTCTCAATGGAGTTGAAGGAGGCGCCTGGGGACCTGCCCTATTTGGAAAGTCTACTTTAATCCGCACCTGGTTTGATCTGGAGTTCGAGGCAAGAGCCCCAAAAGTATTGCCAAGGTGAATATGTGGAGGGAAGGACAACAGAAGCGGGATCCTACCCGATGGTCATCAATCCATCTTGCCCTTTATCCCACGCACATGGACAAACTTTGGCGACGACCACGCTGATCAATTTGACACCCCTCCGATGCCCGGAACGTAAGAATTGGTGCGCCACCTTTTTCCCGTAGTAGAAAAAGACAACAAAATTGGAATGTCCCTATAACGTTACCATTCTGGGGGAGTTTCGTCATTCTAATCGACACAAATGAACACTAGCAAACCCTTTCCACCATAATGTGATCCTCCAAAGATCGATATCCACCATCACACGAATGAAATGCCCCAAAGTAAGCCCTATGATCAAGTATCGGCCAATGGTGAATATCCATGATGGGTCAAGTTCCAACAGCTCGAAGAAGGGGATCCCAAACATGCCACAAAAAGTGTGCACTTTGAAGGATTATTGAACCGGAGAAAAAGTGATAATGGAACCAATTGATATTTAAATTTAGTCTGAGCTTCATCCTGGGGAAAATTTGACACAAAAATATTTGCCCATGGAAAGATCCAATCATTCTTAATGCCCAGCCTGATAGCCTTTTATGGCTGTAGTAGGCCACGGCTTGTTACCTTTCCCAAAATAACTCCACCAATCAAAGAAAAAGAAAATTCAGCAAGACGTTGTTGGTACACCTGGAATAACTTTCGGTTTAGGGAGAGGCATTTTACCTAAAACCATATGGGAAAATGAAGATACTGGGGCCCTGGGGGTAAATAGATTTGACGAATTGGTATTGCGCCGAAAAACACTTTCCAAAAGAGCAACTAACCAATATGGTTATTAGTGTTTCCGAAAGTCGTCGATCAGAGGTGAAGACTATTTGAGTAGTCCGGGAGGGCACGCAGGAGGAATGTCGAGATGGCATAACCGTTACACCTCAAGCGGTCTGGAGGAAAGCGATAAAATGGCGCTGGGAGTTTAGCTTAGCCTGAGGAGGGGAAGCCGCCCTAATTTCCAGAAGTGATGCAGCTCTGCTGGGAGACTGTGGAACGGAGGCATAGCAAACCAGCCTTGATGGGATGCATTTTCCACCATAATAGAGGGGAATGATCCTGAAACAACAACGGAATGTCCCATTGACCGAGATGGAATAGATTGATGACCACCATCACACGATCGCGGATGGAAATGCCGACTTTCGAACGTGGGGAGAAAGAAACAATGTTAAAATCAAACATGCGATGATCTATGATCGGCAAAGAACCAGGTGGTGAATGGACCAATTAGATGAGAGAGAATAGAGATTAGGTTTTTTCCTTTAAGAGGCAACATGGCAAGAGCAAAAATGAAAACTCATTAATCGATGGTATTAAAGCATGAGTCCGTTAAATGAATCCAAAATCCATTCGCAAAGACCAAGACAAACAAATGGTCAACCAATTTAAAGGAGGCACAACATAGAACACAGACCGAGGGACCAACGAAACTCCCCTTGCATGCAAAGAAGTCTAACATCGCTAACCGATTGTGGATGACTCTTCACACCACAACCGATCAACGTCAGAATGTGAGAAGACCAAATCCAAGAACGCCATTTTATCACTGGAGAATGGGGACGAATATGAGAATACGCGGCTTTGATGTAACATTCCCATCCTCAAAATTCAACCAAATCCACATATCCCATTTACGAGGAAGGTGCGATGGGGACACACACAATATCATGAACAGATCCAAATAAGCCTCCACAAATGAGAAGGTGAAGTGCCAGGACTCATCATAGAAGTATTCAAATACGATGCCCAAATAAATGTTTGTACTCATGTGAATGCCAATTATGTCCGCTATAGAGTAACCCAACCAGCTTGTCAAGCTAGAATAAAACCTCGGAATGACACCCGGGTGATCCAACAAGAATCGTCCAAGCAATCCGCAATGCAAGGTCTAATCCCTGCACCAAATAGAAGAAATGTTGAACGACCGATGAAGGTCACCGTCCATAGTCATGTAGCATTTCCTTAACGCTCAAAATCACGGAGTCTCAATTCATTATTTTCCAACCTACCATCAAAAGTGATTAGCCACCGTAATAGACCGCACACTCAAAACCCCTTGACCTTCGAGGCATGCAACATCGATTCCAATTGACCACCACCGAACCTTTAGAGTTAACATCCCTTGTCCAAATAAAATTACGATGGCCTTTTCCATATGCTTGAGCAAGGATCTAGGCCACTTGTAAACCATATCGTGTGCACAAACGAACTAGTAATCACCGAGTTGACAAAAAGGCGGATACTACTCAACCGTAGATAAAGATGTCCCTTCTATCTTCTAAATTTTAGAATCACCTTATCAAAGACGGTCAGAATCCATAGCCGGGGCACCTTTAAATATTGGGGCTCCTAAATAAACCGTAGGGAAGGCCCCTAGCTGGATACCCATGATTGTCCTGGCGAACACGGCCGCGCACATAATTCGAGACCGTGCCGAAATACACTATTGACTTACTTTCCATTGAAAGCCTAACCCGAGATATCGCATATAATGTGAGGATCGATGAAGAATATGAGCGTTCATTGAAGATGCCCCACACATAATAACAATGTCATCAGCGAAAAAACGGAGGATGGAAAAACAACATGTCTTAGCAATGAACGTGACTCAATCGATTCCCGAGTAATCGCGGTCTCAATAAGTTTGCTCAAGACTTCTCCGTGATGCAAAAGAGGAGAGAAGATAGCGGGTCTCCTGCCTAACACTTAAAGCAAGCAAAATACCCTGTGGGTACCATTAACAAAATCTTAATAATGCGTTTTTTGAATAAATGCGAATATATATATATAAAAATGAAAAAGAGTAGTCCCGATCACAAAATGATCAGTAACCAAAGAAGAAAAGCATAGGAAAAGTCAAGGAAACTAACGAAATGGTCACAAGCCACGGATGGTCGAATGGTTGGGCTTGTTAAAACCTTCCAAGGTAAAACCCACCATTGTGGGGAAAACCCTTGGAAGGAAAAAAAGAGTACCCCCATGATGAAAATCCGTCCAAAACAGTAGAAAACTAGAAGACCAATCGCCTTTAGCTAACAAACCTATAATTTTTTGACCAACATAATCATGTGTGAGGGATTTAGATAATGGCCGAGGGCGCCCACCACGTATCCCTCAAAGGAAAGTTTTGCTAAGAATATCCGCTGCCAGTTTGCCTTCCCCGAAGATGTGCGAAACCACCAAGTTCATCTCGAGAGAGGAGGTGCAGCATGTAACGCCACCACATGCTCAAATGTCGCCAAGGAACCTCTGTGGATCTCTTCCGCAGCGATTCCATCACATAAACGAATCCGACTCAGCCCATAGATGATTCCAGCTTTCTTCGGAAGCATAATGGATGGCCCGCATTGCTGCCATCAACTCCGCCTCAAAAGCAAAACTCAACCACATCTTTCCACAAAACATCCGCGAAAGAACCCTTGCAATTGCAAAAACTCGAAAACGGTGAGACGCCCAGCGAGCTAGATACAATGCCGTCGCGTGTTCACTTTAATCCATCTCGCAAGGGTTTTCGCCAATTAACCTCAACGATCTTAGGGGCCTGTCTTAGGAAACTCAGTGACCCGTAGCTAGATGGAGAATGAGAAGGTCCCTTTGGTCATTATGCATGCAACCTCTATCTAAGGAAGATGACTCAAGAATAAGAACACAAAAGCATCGATGGCCGCCTCTAGTGTGAGTTTGTCATGGAAGGTCAAGTCATTTCGATTTGTCGATGAGCCAAATCAGGATAACACCGCAACCCGCCAAAGAAAAGAAACTCCGCTTTCATGAAATGAAAACTCATTAACCGCACCAGAATTATTGAAGTTTATAAGCCCTAAAGTAATGGATATCAAAAGAGTCAAAATCCACTTCCATAGGGCCCCGTAAAAGCACATGAGACAAATAAATGATCAACATATTCCGTCAAAGACAACAAAGAACACAAACCGAGGGGGCATCAAAGAACCCTCGTGATCGCATAACATCCAAAACCACCGGAGTTGGTTGTGAATGGCGCGCAAGTCACAATCGAGCGTCTTCCGAATGTGAGGTGACCAAATCCAGAACCCTATTGAACCACGGGGAGTGAGGCGAGCAAATGAATAAGCCGCTTCGAGGAGATGGTCCCATCATCGAGTGTATCCATGCCTGCACATCCAACGAATCCGGAGCAATGGGGATTCTAAAATATGTCGAACCATATCCAAGTATGCCTCTATAAACGATAGAGTGGAGTGCCAAGTCCGTCGTAAAAAGTAATCCAAGATCTTGGCTTAGAAATAAGTATTTGTACTCCAGATAGATACCAATCCTATTATCCAATGGTGTAACTTGACCAATTATCCAGCTTAATAAAATGCCGGAGTTGCATTTGGGAATCCAGCGATCCTCCAAGAAACCCGAGATCCAGGCCGAACCCCTCCATATGGAAGAGGGATGTTTAACGACGGGGAAACCCCGAGAAGTGAAAAGCACTTTCGAGGGTGTCAGAAACCAAAGAGTTTGAAGTCATAATCTTCCAACCCATCTTCATAAGGAAGGCATTGTTGGCAAATAACGATGGAACTGACGCCCAAGCCTCTTCTCGTGACATACAACAACGACTCGATTCACCACCACTCGAACCCTTGGAGTTCACATTCCTAGTCCATATGAAATTACGCATGGCTTTTTTCCATTTGCCGAAGCAATGTTCTAGGCCACTTGTAAACCATCATGGTATGCGAAGTATGAGCTGGTAATCACCGAGTTCACAAGCAATGCGACAAAGAATAGACAACGAGGACCCTTTCCATCTCCTCGAATTTAAAGAGAATCTTATCGAACACTGTTGAAGATCCGCCACTTTAGGCGCCCCTTGAAGAGGGGCCTAGATAGACCGTAGGGAAGGCACCATTTGCATCCTCGTAATTGTCCTGGATACGCCCCGCACATAATTAGAAACCCGACCGCAAAATAAACTTTAGATTTATTCGATTGAAAATATGCCCTTAAATGTCCGTGACAAAGATTGAGCACGAAAAAGGAACGTGCATTGCTCGTGGAGGTCCCACACATAATCCGCAATATCGCCCGCATAAAGATTAATACGTGAAGACTGGAGAATTACCTCAATCCAATGGACAAAGGTCTCTGAGAAACCAAACCGATGCAGACGTGGAAGTAGAAAACCCCACTTTAACATATCAAATGCTTTGCAAATATCAATTTTAAAATCATATTATCATCATTCCAGCCATGCAATACGTTAAAACCCTCTGAGACCAAGGCTATACACTCATGAAAACGCTTGTTCCGGGATAAACCAAACTGGTGGGCAACATATAGGCCGTGATGATAGTCCCCAAACACGTAGCTAAAATCTTAGTAATAATCTTGAAAAGAAAATTACTCATAATGATCGGATGAAAGTTTAGCATCTTTCGTATTCGGAATGAGAGCTATAAAACTAGCATTCAACCCCATGGGTAGAGTCGAACTAGTGAAGAATACCGAACCGCTGCGTCACGTGAACGCTTACCGATAGAATGTCCAACAGGCTTATAAAAAGTCCTGAAGCAACCGCCTGGGTCCTGGAGAGCCGTCCGATCTCATATCAAAAACCGCTTCAATTTCTTAATCAAGGAATAGCCATTAAAAGAGCATTATCGTGGGCCACCACCTTTGGAGAAATCACCGATCGATCATAGAATAATCAGAAATGTTGCCCGTGGTCCGGAAAAGCTCCTTATAAAAAAGGAGGTGATGTGATTCCTAAGAACACTCGGAATCATCCGAGTAATTACCATTAATCATCAATCCCTATATACCCGAACGATCGCTCAATCGATAAACAACGATGGAAAATGTCAGACATTTATCGCCATCCTTAAGCCAAGTTTGAACGAGATTTTCGCCAGAACTCGGATTGCAAAAGTAATGTGTGTGATGCGCCTTTTGTGCCTCAAATTCCAAATCACGACTTGTTGCAGCAGAGAAACCCAACCTCTCAATATCCTCCTAATGACGTATTTCTCCATCCGACAATCCACCTTACGATTAATATCCCCAAAGATGTCTTTATTCCAAACCTTAATAGTCCGCCGCAATCGCTTAAGCTTCCACATGACACGCATCGCAGGATTAGGCGATGCGCATGCCGTGGCTCAAGAAGAAGTAACCAAATCCCAAAATGAGTCATGAAAACCCACATACGCTAAAAACGAAATGGAACGGACCCCCCGACGTAAGATGAGCAAGAGACCAAAATGGGATGGTGATCCAAACAAATACGAGGAAGAACCAAACCCTTAACAACTTGCCAAAGAGAGAAAATTGACACGTACGATCCAATTTAGCTTGGAGCAGTACGAGAGATGGCGATTTAATGGAGAGATGCCACGCCAGATCAACATTAAAAACCCAAAATCATCAAGCTTCAAATTAGAACGAGCAATGTGATTGCATTGAGTCAAACAATATGAAAATCAGAAATCCAACCGCAGAACAATGCATCGAGAAGACTCCAATGCAAAACAGAGATGCCGATCACGAAAACCCAAATATCAGCTCAACCATTAGAACGAAAGTTTTGAGTCAGAAACTCAAACCCACACTACTCCAATAGGAAGCCGAACATCAAGAAATATCCACCTTCGGCTCAAAGATACCAAAATAGAAGGTTTATGTTTATGACATAAAGCCTAAGAACATTACGAGAAGCAAATGTTCTAACCCTGGATGTTCCGGTAAGATGCACCATTGAGACGGTGGAGGGTGGTTAGCCCGCACGAGCATTTCAGAAAACAAGAGTGGGTGTGACACAAAATCCAACAATTGAGCTAATCAACCTCATCAAGATAATCTGCCCATCATTTTGAAGTCGCAAAATCTAATTCCATTAGGCTTTTGATGATCCGACTCAATCATGAGATCATGAATGGCCGGGAGAGGGGCCCCGAGCGACTCCGGAGTAACCTCGGACTTGGCTGCATCTAGGAGCTGTCCTTGGTTGGCTCAACTAAGAGCCCGAATGGGCTTTCTCCAATGGGTGCTGAGAAAAAGAGGCATCAGAGAAAAGGTGCCATGGTCCGGGCCTTGGGAACATCAAGACGATTGGGGTGAATCGGATGAGATTCTCGTGGAATCTGTTCGGGCGTGCCACGTCCGTGGCAAGAGCCTCAAAAAGGATTCCCAGATGAATGTCATTAGGGCACGTGACTATGGCACAGAAGGAGAACCCGGTCGATAGTCAAAGTAGTATTTGCCATCGAGTTATCCACGGCTTTGGTTTGTTCCGCAGGATGTTGCCTCGGGCAATAATTTTACGAACTATGGAGCGACCCCTTGGAGTGGAGAGGTCCGTCCATCCGGGGCTTTGGAACGCCCCGGAGTGGGACTAGTGCATCTTTCCGGAGCCCCCGTGAGTGAAGGGGCGGGGCAGTGAAGCATCGAATGTCCTGTAACATGGCATTTGAGCGTAACCCGGGTAGTTTCTCTTAGCTAACTAACAACACAAAGAACATGGCTGACCGATTTCACCATAATGTAATCCTCCAATGGTTTTAAGATTTATATCAACCAGCACGCGAATGAAATGTCCCGGAAGACCCATCCAGAGATTGCCGATCGATTTGAATTGGATTACCAATAGCACCGGCGATCCCCAAAATGGTATTAGGATCCAGTATTCCGCGCAGCTCAAAAATGCGAACCCAAACACGGCTACGAAGTGTGAACACTTGTAGGGGTTGAAGTCCGCAGGTACCATGGAGAAAGCCGAATCGTGACCGGATTAAGTGCCCAATTGATACGAATCGAGCATGTGCTCGATCCACGATTAAAAAATTTTACACAAAAGTATCCTTCCCAAGGTAATTAATTTCAATCATTTTAATGCCCCATAGTTTGGATAGCCGTTTATGTAGCATCATTGTCAGCCAGGCTTGTTACCTTGCCCAAAATAACTCGCCCAATCAAAGAATAAGAAAATTCAATAAGACGCTCCGATAGACATTCTCATCAATAGTCACGAGTAGTAATCTCCTTCCTAACAGGCTTAGGGATGAATTAATCTTGCGAGAAATGACATGAGAAAAGAAGAAATTACCTGGGCCTGGGAAAGAATCGATCCATGGGTTGAGGTTACACAAACAAGCTTTGGCAAAAGTGTTACCCAAATAATTATGAGCATTAGCATTATGGAGCCGAAGTTTAGGGTTCGATTCATGGGATTGACGCATCGTGGATGAACTTCCATCAATTGGAGGAGCATTCTTGGCCGACATGCGGAGGGATTCCTCGAGGATGGCAGACATAGCCGCCTAGGGGTCATCACCCCGGGAGTCGCTTGAGGTAAAGTGGCGCAAACCCTCAATAATGGCACAAGGGCTGCCCCATAGTTAGCGGTGAGCCATGGGGAAGGCCTCAAAGTGACAAGAACGTCAAAGAGGAGGGGAGGAGCCCCTAATTTTCATCCACAATCTTTGGTTGCACTGCTCCGATGGGACCAGGCCAATGGCATGCGTGCATGGATGATGACTATGACTAAACCAGATTTCGAAGGCACAAAATTTCAAAGCAGGCAAACGTAAGCATGGAAGAGGTCAATGATGCAACACCATAAGTAACCTGTGAGTCGTAGCTCTCGGGTAATGGGGTGCGTTGAGCGGGCAGCGGAGGAGTTGTTTTTTCGGTGTGGAGTTTGTTCAAGAGAGCAGACTCGGAGGACGCGATCGTGATGAGACATAAAATTAGATGTTAAAGCGTAGAACCAATCGTCAAGTCATGATGGTTAACGCTAGGCAAAGGCACCGGCGTCGTTGGCAATTTCGTGGGCGGTAAAGAGGAGAGAGAAAGAGAGCATTAGGTTTCTCCTTACTAGTTCCTAGGTCTCTAGTGAGAGATTCATAAGAAACAAGTAGATTTTCTTTTCTTTCGATGTTCTTTAATTAATCAATTTTTTGAGAATGAATCAATTTCAATATGCTTTAGTTGGTCGTGTTATTCTCGGCAAAGGTACTAAACCTTGGCCCATTTTGCCTCTTCAGAAAAGGCTTTCGGAATTATGGGGGGTTAAAACTGATTGGAAGTTAATATCAGTGGGAAAAGGTTGTTTTTGTGTTAAATTTTCCAACGCTAATGATCGTTCCCCATGCTCGAGCTCAGGTCACTTGGTCTCTCAATCCGGGTTCCATTTCGTTTATCCCTTGGGTTCTGAATCTCAATCCTACAAGGTCAATACATTGACTGCTAGTGTTTGGGTAAGAATATTTGAATTGAGTATCGAATACTGGGATCCCAGTTACATTATGGTCCTGGCCAAGGCTATTGGTACCCCAGTGCAGGTTGACGAGCGGTCTTTGGATAGTTCTCTGGGATATTTTGTCCGTGTTTTGGTGGATGTGGACCTTGCTAAACCCTCTTCCAGAGGATCACATTATGGTTGAAAGAAAGAGGTCACACTATTCATTTACTTTTATTGGGTATGAAAACTCCCTTATTCTGTGGAACTTGTGGTATTACGGGACATTTGGCTGCGACTTCTTTGATGGTTCAGAAATAATGTCAATTTGCAGGAGCCTCGGGGACGGCCCACTTCCCAACGTGGGACATCCCCGGGTTCGCCAGGTTTATCGCGGCTCATAATTCCTTGATAAGGGGCAAGGCCATTGATAACTCAGTGGATAATTCGACTTTACCCATGCAATCGGGTTCTCCTTCTTGTGTTATCGTCATAGTTTCTGCAGGTATTACCACTCGCCCGTTGTAGGGGCTATACGTGTGAAATCGGTTGACGCCAAACAAGATTACTTCAATCGGTTACGCAGGTAACATGCCAGTTGCACATCAGTTGGAGATCCACGAAGATGAAAAAGGGGACTAATAATTTAAACAGGTACGCCTTTAAACATTGGGTAGATTATGCGTGGATGACGACAATAATTTGGGGGTTGATATCTCTGCACCACACACACCCAGAGCATTGCAGGATACACTCACCTGCTCATTCTCAATGAATTGAATTTTTTGAACATACGGATATTTGGAATATTGCTTCTAAATATTCTAAGAAGATATGTCAACATCACAAGCCTTCTTTGTTTACTATTGCCGAACCTAAAGTGGACTTGCATACTATTTCTGATTATTTTGGGCCAGTCTGGGCTTACAGTTTGTGGCATTAACTATTGGAAAGCTTCAGGGAGGTCAGATATTTGGATCTTCAAGCACTCCGGACACATCACTGTTATTCAACAGGTTCTTATTTCTGATCAATGTATTATTCTCAAGGTCCAATTTACTAATTACATCTTTCATGTGGTTTGTTCATGCGATTTGCAATGATGTGATTCATAGACAACTTTGGTCTGATATTGTCGCTTTGGGTATTGATGATATTGTTTTAATGGGAGATTTTAATGTTGTTCTTGGGAATCATGAGTACACTGGCCGTGGGTTATTTCCCGCTTCCCCGCCAGGATTTTCGGATTTTTTTGATACCGGGGTGATGGCTATCTTGTCGTGCGTACTTTTATTTGGTGTAGCACGCTATCATCACTCTTCGCCCGCTTCGCTGATCGAGTTATAGCTACCCACGTTTGTTAATCTTTGGCGCAAGCGTAGCTTTTGTTCTTCCTTCGCTTGCTCGACCATCACCCTTGTTATCTAGTGCCACCACACCGCCATAAGGGTCCGCTCTATTTATTCAACGAGGTGAAATCAAAACATCCGGTAAGCTGGCTTGTATTATCAGCTTCTGCTGAAAAAGTCAATCGCTACCGCCCACCTTTGATTCAATTGATGATTAAACCGGTACATGAGTCCAAGGCTCGTTTTAAATCAGAGGTTTTTGGGATGTCAATCGTGGGGTGATGATAAGTGAGTAGGAATAAGATGAATTGATTCGGACATTGAGACTTTGGGATATAGTATCGTCCATCGGGACCGGGAGCTTGTAGCCCAAAACTCTCAAAATTAGGCACTTCTCCTCTAGTGTGAATTTCTTCGCCGTAAATCTCGGGCTACTTGGTTGGTTGATGGAGACCGCAACACTTCATATTTTCACCGTTGTTGTCGACCGAGGCCGCTCGGGCTGGTATTCGACCGATGATTAATGGTATGCTTTTCACACGACCGTGTGTCATCCGTAGTCACATTATTGATTCTTTGAGGACTTGTTCACGGTGCCTACTGGTCCGATTCTAGATTTTTCTTCAATTGATGAAGTTATTAATCTAGTGGTGTTGGATGTGGAGAACACTTGCTAACCACTTTGCCGTCGGACTTAGAGATCCGGGATGCGGTTTTGATCTCGGCTTAGGCAGTTCTCCAGGAACGGAGATGGCTTCAATGGATCCTTTTATCGACTGTTGGGACATTATCTCTCACGATGTCACTATTGCGATGTGCCACTTGTTTTAGTGCGGATCCTGTTGCCGGGCTCAATTCGACTTTATGGTTCTCATCCCTAAAAGCAAAGATGCGAATGTTGTGGATAATTTCATGAGCAATTTCATCTTCAAAGTTATAACTAAGATTACGGCTACTCGATTTGGCCGCATTGTCGATTGCATTTGTCCCCTACACGGTTTTGGGTTTATCTCGGGCCGTCACATTCACGATTGTATTGCTCTTGTCTCGGAGGGTTTCAACATTCTTCATAATCAAAGGGACATTAATATGATTTTGAAAATCGATATCCGTAAGGCTTTTGACACTCTCGGTTTGGATTTTCTTTTATATGTGTTCTTGTGATTTGTCTTTTCGAGACGTTTGTTGCTTAGATTTTGGTGATTTTGAAATTGGCCCGTATCTCAATTCTTCTTAATGGCTCTCCGGTGGGCTATTTTGCTTGCACGAGAGGGTGCGGTGGGGTGATCCCCTTTCACCTCTTCTCTTTGCATTGCCGAAGAAGTCCTAGAGAAGCTTATCTCTTTTGGTGTCATCCCATCTTCTCACGCCTTTGTGGCTCCATGCAATATCGTTTTTCCATCCACCATGCTCTATGCGGATGAAATTGTTATTCTTTGTGCGGCGACCTCAACGCCGCCATATCTTCGATAGTCTTGGGCATTATGCTTCTCTTTGGGCACGTGTTCAACCCACCAAATCCAAGTGTGTTTTTGGTACTCGGGTTCGCAAAGATATTAGAAGTCGACAGCATCATGGGTTTGTCGGTTGGTTCCTTTCCCACTACTTATCTTGGGGTTCCCATCTTCAAGGTGCTCCCAAGCATGGTGTGTTGCGGCCTTTGTTTGATAAAATTATAGTCAAATTTAAACGTTGGAAAGGATCTTCTCTTTCTTTGGTGGGTCGAGTCTGTTTGGTTAATTCCATCATTGCCGCCTTCTTGGTTCATAGTATGCTGATTTACAAATGGCCTATCGCGATCTCAAGTAGTTGGAGAAGGCTATGCGTAATTTCATTTGGTCCGTGATGTTAACCGGAAGGGTTCTATGGTGGTTAATTGGACACGTTGTTGCACCCTAAGAATGAGGGAGGTCTTGGTGTTCGGTCCTCATTTCAACTAATCGGGCTTTTCTTATGAAAATGAGCTTGGAAAGTTCTTAGTTCGGATTCGGTGGTCTTTGATACTCTCCGTAGGCGTTTTTCGCGGCTAATAGTACTATCGACGCTCTTTCTTGCCTTCCTCAATTCTGGGTAGGGTTATGTCCAAACTGTGGAGGATTGCCGGACTGATTCGAGATGGATCCTGGGGGCGCACTCTTCGATTGATTTTTGGATAGATAATCGGCTTGAGTATATCATTGCGGATCGGATTGGTATCCCGCATGAGTTTTGTGCTAACTTTTGGAATCCTATTTCGGACTTCTTTTTGATAACACGTGGCATCTTACCATGTCATTTGTGGAGGCTCACTTGGACATTGTTCGGGATATTGTCCATTGCCCAATTGCTCCAGATTCTTTGGATAAAAGGGTGTGGACTCACTCTATGGATGGGACGGTGTCGCCTAAATCATCATATGCCTTTTTACGTCCGTCATTTCCCTTGTTAAATGGGGATCTTGGATCTGGTCCCCACATCCCCAAAGGCGCACGGTCGTGGTCGACGGGCTATCGGATGTCGGCTATCATGGACTTCCGCCGCTTTATTGGTCGTATCGCTTGTAGCCTTTGTTATTATCACTCAGTAATCAATTGATCACATTTTTGTTCTTGTGATATTGCAGAGCTCTCTAGATGGATTGCTGCATCATTTGTGGTTTTTTTTTTGTCTACATATAGGTGAAGGTTCGGCAAAAACCCTAATATGCTCTACCTCTCTCGCCCTTGGTGATCGACGCCGACCATCTCCTGTTGATTATCGCGGTCACCCTTCCCGCCATGGATAAGTCGTCCACCTTCCATGGCCTTACATCATTTTCTCTAATCATATGCCCGCAATTCTTCCAAAAGCCATGGACCCTAGCTCTTCACGACATTCAGCCATGCTCGATCATTCCGCACAGTGACGGATGCCATACGCACGACAACCACGTCTTCACCTTCTTTGTTTGGTCCATATGGATTTCTCTCGTCGACTTCATTCCCCATCGTCAAGAATCGCCAAAGAAACCTTCAACATGCATACAATTGGGTTTGATTCTTCTTCCGAATATTTGAGTTTCTAAACCGCCGCTCCTCTGCCTCCTCGATTTGCACGCTCAAGTTGGTGTGCAAGGGGTTGTTCCCCTTCCCCATGGTGCATGCTGACCATGGGGGCGTTCCCCCTCCTTATGCTTCAAGGGAGACGGCTACTACTACCTCCCACATGTTTGCCCCTCCTATGGGGGTGATGGCCCTGAGCTCCTCCTCTGCCATCCTCAAACATGTGGTCCCCAATCATGATGACAACATTCTCCGGGCAAGTGCGGTGCTCCACCTCCTCCACCATGTGATTCCACCAATGTTTTCCCATTGTTGAATCATGTATCCAAAGTTTGTTCTAGGGATTCTCAGTTTTTGGCCACTTTGCCCAACTTCAGCCCAAATTTGTCAAATTCATATGCTCCGCTAAATAATGGTAATGGCCCTACTCCAGATTCTTTCCATACTCCGGCTCCAAGTAACCCCAAAACCTACTCTAATGTGGTTAATGGTTTAGATAGCTCTATCCTCGAACTCCTGTCAAAAGGAACAATTGACTTAAAAAAACGTATAAGCAAAGCGTTTCAATTCGCTTTTTCTTTTATTGGTCGTATTATCATGAGTAAAGGTAATAAGCCTTGGGCTATTTTACCTCTTCAAAAATGTCTTTCTAATTTATGGGGCATTAAAACTAATTGGAAGGTAATTCCCTTGGGTAAAGGTTATTTCTTTATCAAATTTGATAACATGCAGGATCGTTCACGGGCTCAAACTCGGGTATCATGGTCTCTCACTTCGGGCCATCGATTATCTCCTTGGGTGCGGATTAATCCTTACAAAGTCACGACTTTGATTGCCAATGTATGGGTTCAGATTTTTGAGCTCAAAGATTGAATATTGAGGCCTAACATCATTTTGGGTCTTGCCAAGGCCATAGGGACCCCTCCGCATTGATCGTCGATCGTTGGATGGGTCATTGGGTCATTTTGTTCGGTTCTAGTGGAAGTTAATCTTGCTAAGCCGCAGATTATATTATGTTGGAACGTATGGGGCATCGCTTGTTTCTATCGTTAGCTATGAAAGGCTTCCGGTTCTGTCCCAATTATGGTATAACAGGACATAATGATGTGTCCTATCATCGAATGGGCAAGACAAGTGAGAATAAAGAAGCTCTGGACGCCCTACATCTCAACGGGGACGGTCTAAGGATCGCAGAGCTTATCGTCCTATGTCTAAAGCACGAGGATAAAGGAAAACCGTGGTTAACTCAATGGATGAAACGGTTTCTTTGGGTCCTCAATCGCCGGTCTCACTTCCCTGGTTTTAGTGTTGGACGCTCATAATGCTCGCTCCCTCTAATGTTCATTTGGGAACTTGTTTGTCGCTTTAGCGTAATCGAATGATTTGGACAATAATTCGCACAATATTCGGATGTTCTGTTTGTGCCCCGAGATTCACAACTTTGCCTGGTTTCTCCGCTCTCGATCCGGATAATAAAACCATCTAACGTTGTCCAATATCCTTTGAGAAGCCTATCGACTTCTTAGTAGAGCCATCAAGGGATAGACCCCTGGATATGGACATACAATGTTTGCGAAAAAGACATCGAGCATGGGCCTTCACCCCTATTCATGGGTTGCTATTACACAGATTCTCGATGGAGCTAAGAATCTTAATATTGTGGCAAAGAAAAGATGGGCAGATTACGATGAAGAAGAGACTACACACGCTACCGAGACTCATACGTCGGTTGGGGATATGGGCCCTATGAATTTGCATAATACGCCTGATGCACCTACTTCCGTGTCATCAACACGGTCCTCTCCACCTCCCAAGTTATCTCATGAATTGCTTGTTCGGGAACATCCAAAGGGATAGGAATGCTTCGCCGCAATGTTCTCAAGGCCTTTGTCAACGTCATAACCCATCCTTGGTCGCCATCTCTCGAACCCAATGTGGAACTGGATGTTATTCATGATTCTTTTTTGGTGGGGTTACGTTTGTGGTGCAAAACTTTCTTGGTCTAATGGGGAGGTCGATATTTGGATTTATCATCGCCGATGTCACGATTCTTCAAAGATATTCTCATTACACGATCGTTGTATTATTCTCAGTGCTCGCGATGCCAGCATCACTTTTCATGTGGGGTTTGTACATGCCTTTGTAATCATGTGGACCGTCAGCTATCTCTTGGATAATATTATTGGCCGGGGTATTGATGACTTGGTCTTGATGGGGACTTTAATGCTATTTTGGGTAATCATGAGAAGAAGGGTGGGGATTGCTTTGCTTGTTTCCTATCATGACTTTCGCAATTTTATGGAAAGTCATGATGGCGTCAATTCCTACCATGGGTCACGTTTTTACATGGTGTGCTACGAGGGGTCCGTATAATCTCATTCAGGGCTTGGTTGATCGCCCATGGCTACCTCTAATTTTAGTTCCCTTGGCAAAAGTTGGATAACTATGTTCTCCTTGTAGTTGTTCCGACCACCATCCCCTTTGTTCTCATGCTCGACGCAAGCTACGAGGGGTCCGCATTCGCTTGCCAACGTATGTGGCTTAAACATCTAGATTTTCAGCAGACGGTGGCTTCATGTTGGAATATTCATATCCGAGGATCTAACCTTTGTTTAAACTGATGTGTAAACTCAAGCGGTTGCGATCGCTTGCTTCGTACTTGGAATAGGGAGGTTATCGGTGATATTAACCAGTCGTGGATGATAAGCTTGAGAAGGTTAAGCAAATCAATCGGATATTGAGTCTATTGGGTACACGGATAGCCTCGTGGGGAAGGAAGTTGATGCTTTTGAAGTTTTGAATGAATGACCTTCCTATGAGGTTCTCACGAAAGCCGTCTGTGCAAGGTGTGCCGCTAAGGCTAAGGTGCGAGAGACCTTGTGGTGGTGTCACCTTCTTAACCTCATGGAGTGGCTAAGGCGCCTAAGGGTATGGGTTTGTAGGGCTCCCGACACCTCGTGGTATCAAACCCAGTGGTCTGTTCTCGTGCCCCGGAGAATTTGTTAGAGAATGGTTAGGTCCAGCTAAGATGGCAAGTAGAAGAGGCGTTCCTTTGATATGAATCCCGATCCGCAAATAGCTGTTGATATCCCTTTTAGCCAAATACATAGTATATCTTCTTCTCTTTCCCTACCTAGATTTTCTACTAGCCATGTTGAAAATACAATAGAATACTCTACTATTCCAAGCAACGCTTGTTGTAGAACAAACTGTTCCCCAGGTTGTTAGTCCATATAATATATCGTAAATCGTGGTTCTTGGCCTAAACACATCAAATCCATCATCTTCAACAAGAGTACTCGGCCAAAAGAGTATATCCAATCATCCAGGATGGATCACTGTGGTCTTCCTTCAACTCAACAAGAGCAGTACGTCACACTGTCCATTCCACCTGGGTTCATCACACGATGGATATTGGAAGGTTATACTCATCTCCACCTTGGAGCTGTACGACTTGTTCTCTCCTACCATGGAAGGAAAGGTCTTCTAGTATCTGCAAGAATTGCTCTTCTAGATACTCGTTTTCTCCAATATGAGCATGCAATTATTGGTACATTTTCTACACTTAATGCTGAGGAAGTGTTGTGGTCACTTTCTTCCCCAACTTTGTAGTATCTCTGAGTGATCCAACTCTTGCATCTGCCTTCAAGGTGCAAGTTCAACTTTCCGGAGTAGATCAGATCTCAAATTCCATCATTGCAACCCTTCATCACCAAGTTGTATACCGGTTGCAAGATCACAGCCTAGATCTGCAAAATCAAGGCATAAAAGATGCTTTGATGGTCCTTGCTGAGTCAGGATCTGACGTCCCTACAATCGTCCAGATACCAGACAAATCAGGATAAAAGACTTGGAGCAACTTGTTCCAAAAGAATGGATCACCAACTATGAGTCCTTTCACCAACAGTCAGAAACGGTGCAAGCCACTGACTTTAAATTTCAAAGGTTGAAGGATGGACGTGTGAAGACAATCTATCAGACACCATCCAGCTCAAGATCTTCAAATCCTGAATTCCAGCTGATGGTCTATCCAGTTGAAGTCAATTCAGACATAAAAATCCCAATTGCATGTTTTCGACCAAATGGATCCCATATTTACACTGACAGGGTTAATGGTCATTTTGTATGGGATGTTGATCCATCCGTGTGTGATCCAGAATGTTCTTGTGGAGAGGAATCAGACTCTGATGAAGAAGAGCAAATACAGAAAAGAAGCAGAAAGAAGAAAACCACAAGACGACCACGTTGCAGGCCAGATGATAAACCTGAGCCTCCCGATCCAAGTCCACAACCATTACCATGTTACAGCAAAGGGTTAGTTGTCCTCAAAAAAGAAAAGTACGGGTGTCAGAAAGAAGTTAAGACACCTTCTCCTCCAACTCCTCCTGTTGTCCAACCTTGTTTCATGTTCAAATATGAAGCAGAATTTCCACCTCTAGAACGGAAGGTTGACACTCAACAGAGGATTACATCCAAGCCTTATGTGCAAAGCACCACTGTGGAACATGATGGGCAAATAAAGGGTCCTACTCAAGCAGAGGAAGTGCTAAATTGGCAGACGACCAACGCTTGTGCCCAAAATAAGTCTCTGCAGGCCATAGATTCTAAGGTCTCACAGATTCTCACCACAGTCCAATCTAACCAGACCAAGGTTAATACTGTGGAGAATCAACTCCAGCAGATATATGAAAAGCTGAAAGACAATATCAACCGGCTGGACAAAGACGTGAGGAGCCTTATTGAACAAAACCAGTTTGGAGCGGAATTCATGCACTAAAAAGGAACTTTCTCAAATCGAAAGGGATAGGAGCAGTCAAAGTAAGTCCTTATCCTTCTTTCCCCAGTTATAGTTCCAAATATGAATCACCTCCTATATCTCCTCCAAATTATCCTACTTATTTTGGTATGGCTTCAAGTATTCCACTTGATATTCCTAAAATGCCAAAGAAAAAACCCTCTACTCTAAAAAGCCAACCACCTCCAAAGAGTCATGAGATACCTCCATCCTCTTCCAAATCAAGAGAAAACCCAACAAAATCCTTCATGGCCAAACCATCCTTTATCCCAGGAAATAATCCATTACAATTGTCGGAAAAATCGGACCCAAGAAACTACCTCTTCCCAAACGAAAAAGAATCGACTACGAGGATGCTAAATCATCCCTTTCGGGAGAAGAATCTTATGATCTTGAGTCCGAACCAAATGTTGTCTGATCTATCCGCTTACTTATGGCCGGAGATACTCGTAGTAAGCGGCAATATATCTTGAACCAAATGTCCGAAAGTTTCAAGAAGATATGGAACCAGAAGCAGAAGGACCATGTCCTCGTCCTTCAGATTCATCCTCCAAACCAACAAATGGTCCATGGTTTTCATTCGATGATGTTCCAATCCAGAAGAGAAGAGAAAGATTACACTCTTTTGCAGCATGGATTGACCTAGATCTAACAAAAGAAGGAGCCAATCAAGCAAATCCTCATGGAATTCTCTTCAAGATTTGTTGGTATCCTACGCGAATGGTTTCAAAGCCTTGGTGAGTATCGACAACTCCAACTTTATAATGCTTCAACTCCATCACTTGTTCTTGGAGAAATTCACCAAGAGTTTATTGGAGATATCACTATTATCAACAAGTTGGCAGAAAAAGAATATTTTGCCATGAAATGCTATTCTTTGACACGTAAAGATTTGGATAGACATTTCAAAAGGATGTCTGAGAAGTTTTACATGTTGAACGGTTACAATGATCCAAATCTCAAACATGTCTACTTGGCATCTCTACCTAAAGAACTTCACCGAGTTACAGAATGATTCAAGCTTCCAGGAGGGAAGTCTCAAGAATCAGTCTAGGCGAAATCCATCAGATGACATTTGCAACCATAGACAAGATGTGTGAACAACAGGTCTTCATCAAAGATGTGCTTGACAAAAGAACTCTCCTCAAATCAGATGCAAAAACTCTCATCTAGAGATGAAATGCAAAGGAAAGGAGAATCGCACTTGTTCATCTTCGTCTTCCCAAAAAAAAGATCGAAAGATCCGAAGAAGCGAAAAGAAATAAAGCCTATCGATTCTTCAAAAGGAAACCGTTTAAAAAGAAGTTGACGAATAGGTGTTTCCTATGTGGAAGAAAGGGGCATTTTGCAAAAAATTGCCCTAACAAGAAAGATAAAGCAGCAAAGATGGCATCTCAAGCATTCCAGCTTAATTATGCCAACACAGATGATGCTGATATTGAATCTTTATTTTCTGAACAAGACGAGCAAGATGAAGACACTGCATTTGCAATACAATATTCTACTGATGACGAAGGACCAGAAGAAGAAGAAGAAGATTCATACTCCGAGCTCCCAATTTTTATGATCAAGTCACAACCATCACTCAAGACCAGTTCCTTGATCCAAGAAGGGATGCCGTATCCAAATATTGAAGTGCAAATTCTACCATCCAACTATGATAGACCAATCAAGGCTATTGGTGTATTTGATACAGGAGCCAGAAAATCAATGATGAATCCTGACATACTACCTGAAGATGCTTGGCAAAGTCATCACGAATACTTCTATGCAGCTGATGGACAGACTTTTCATACCGCGCTCATTACAAAGAAGCCAATTGGAATCCAACTCTTTCCAGATTGTACTGTATGGATGAAGATTATTGGCAGCAGACTCCATGGACAAGATATCTTAATGGGCTTTGATTTATTCTTCCAAGCTAAAAGCCTACAGATTCTACCTCATGGGTTGAAGTACAAGAGACAGTTCCAACCTTACACCACCATCCAGAAGCTGTTTACTCTATCAGAAGCATCTCCAGAATACGGAGATATTACCAACGAGCTTCTCAAGTGTTGTGCAGACTCTCATGCAGATTTCCATCACCCAACACCACTTCCGAAGTTCTTTATTCAGCTCCCTTTCAAAAAGAATGAAGATGTGAATGCTACCAAGGCCACTCATCCAGGAATGACTCCAGAAGAGCTGAACCTTGCGAGGCAAGAATGCAACCAACTCCTAGCACTTGGACTCATTGAGCCCACAAAATCAAATTGGGCTTGCCATGCATTCTATGTCAACAAAAGAGCTGAACAGGTACGAGGGAAAAAGAGGCTTGTTATTGATTACAAAGCTCTTAACCATTTCCTCCTTGATGATAAGTTCCCTTTACCTAAAACTCAAATGCTTTTCTCCCAACTCTCTAAAGCCCAAATCTTTTCAAAGTTTGATTTGAAGTCAGGGTTTTGGCAATTGGGAATTATCCCAGAGGATAGATATAAAACTGCTTTTTGCCTTCCTACAGCCCAATACCAATGGACAGTCATGCCATTTGGTTTGAAGGTTGCACCCTCTATATTCCAAAAAGCAATGACCCAAATTTTCGAACCTATCCTACATACCACCCTAATCTACATTGATGACATCTTACTGTTCTCATCAAACAAACAAGAGCATGAGACTTTGCTACACCAGTTCTTGGATATTGTTCAATCACATGGTATCATGCTAACTGAAAAGAAGAGCTCTATCGGTCAAACAAACATTGAATTTTTGGGAATGAAAATAATCGATGGAAAGTATCAGCCAGGCCAACACATTGCCCAGGAATAGCTAGAGTTTCCGGAAGAAAACTTGTCAATCAAAGAAATTCAACAATTCCTTGGAATTGTTAATTATATCAGAGACTTCATTCCGGAAATGCACCAGATATACTAGCCAGCTTTCAAAGATGCTTAAGAAGAATGCTCCACCATGGGGATCATCCGGCACTGCAGTAGTTCAACAACTCAAGCAAGTGTGCCAGAATCCTCCACCATTAAAAATTCCAAGTACAGGACAAAGGATTCTCCAGATTGATGCTAGTAATGAACATTGGGGAGCCATTTTGCTTGAAAAGGAAGATGGGAAAATCTTTTATTGTGGACATGCAAGTGGTGGGTCAAAGATTCTCGAGAAGCATTACCATCTTTGTCTACAAAGAAATCCTTCTTTGTGAAGAATGGGATCAAGCGGTTTGAATTTCATCTTATTGGTCACCATTTCATTATCCGGATGGACAATACATCATTTCCAGCAATTATGGAGCTTAAGAACAAGGGTGTTCGGTGAGAAACAATTGCTGCGACTTAAAGATTGGTTTTCCAAGTATCAGTTCCGCGATTCAACATATCAAAGGAAATCACAATCTTGTTCAGATTATCTGTCCCGATCACGTACCATTACATTTAGTATCTTGAACGGTATTTTTCGATTATATTAATGGCATATCCTGAAGGCCAATTTCCCCCACAAAAACACCTTTCAAAAGCCTAAGTGATTTACAAAACTATGCAAAACATTTCATGTTTTATCACTTAGCCAAATTTGTTGTTCAAGTTAATATCCCTTTCGAGAGGGCATGTTTTTATCCAGATAAACCTTTTTATGGGATCCTTACCATTTCCACTACTACTCCTATTCCAAAACATGGTCTATGGTATTTGTGGTGTCTTTCTTTCCACCCTTTATTATCATTGGTGGAAATGCCCGTTAGAAGTACTTTATCATTCCTCCAAAATCTAGTCAACCAGTCATCCAATCTCTGGACTTTTCTTGAATGGGATGACAAGATTCAAAATTGGAAGGAAATGCTACAAGCAGAAGTGGATCAGAACAAAGATGTCCCGGATTTATACATTGTCATGGTACTCAACCGATATTTCACAATGGGAAAAGGGTATCGATTTATACCAAGCATCTTTACATTTTAAATGGAAGGTTTTTCTGGATCAATCACCAACCAGCAAACGAGGTTAATGAATTATGCATGCATCTCTTGGTTCTTAACAAGATTCCACCAAACCCACGTAGACCAGAGCGATATACATCACTCGTGATAAATCCATGTGTTGATGAACCCGAGTCAAGTCATCAACGAAGATAACCAAGAAGGCAAACACGGATACTCAAATATTCGAGCGATTCCCAAGACCCATGGCTTGTTGAAGATGAAGACATAGATTGGGACGGCTTTGAATTGTTTTGGACAGAACCTTGGTCAAAGGAATACTACGACTACCACAACAGTCCATGATGAAAGGATGATGTCAAGATTTGATAGGTGTCCTTACAATGGACACGTGTCGATTTGTAATAATAAGTGTCTTAGCGGACACATGTCGATTTATGGTTGTAAGTGTCCTTTTGTTGGACACATGTTAGTTTCTTATCCTTGTAATGTAACACATGTCATTTCGGTGTTGTAAGTGTCCTTTATAGGACACATCTCGATTTTGAGTGTCCTTTTAGTGGACACGTGTCGCCTTTCTGTATAAGGTGTCATGCAGGTGACATGTGTACATGATAGGTGTCATGTTAGTGGACACATGTCAAGTTCTCATGGAGAAGGTCTAAGAAGGTAACACGTGTCTAGCAGAGGTGTCTTGTAATAGGGACACGTGTCACTTCCTTGTTTTGTACATGAGGCCTATATAAGGCCTATTTGAGGATCCTGTACATCAGAAACATGATTAAAGTACCTGACATAATATTATTAGGCACGGTCCCCTCAATCCATACGGCAGTTAAGAATTCTTGAAGTTTTGAACGAATGACCTTCCTATGAGGTTCTGCCGGAAAGCCGTCCAGGCAAGGTGTGCCGCTAAGGCTAATGTGCAGTAGACCTCGTGGTGGTGTCATACCTTTTTAACCTCATGGAGTGGCTAAGGCTGCCTAAGGGTATGGGTTTGTGGGGCTCCCGGCACCTCGTGGTATCGAGCAGTCCGTTTCTCGTCGTGCCCCGGAGAATATGTTAGAGAATGGTTAGGTCCAGCTAAGATGGCAAGTAAAAGAGGCGTTCCCTTTGATATGGAATCCCAGTCCCCAAATAGCTCTGTTGATATCCCTTTTAGCCAAATACATAGTATATCTTCTTCTCTTTCCCTACCTAGATTTTCTACTAGCCATATTGAAAATACAATAGAATACTCTACTATTCCAAGCAATGTCTTTGTTGTAGAACAAACTGTTCCCCGAGTTGTTAGTCCATATAATATATACGTAAATGCGTGGTTCTTGGTCTAAACACATCAAATCCATCATCTTCAACAAGAGTACTCGGCCAAAAGAGTATATCCGATCATCCAGGATGGATCACTGTGGTCTTCCTTCAACTAAACAAGAGCGAAGACGTCACACTGTCCATTCCACCTGAGTTTATCACACGGTGAATATTGGAAGGTTATACTCATCTCCACCTTGAGCCGCATGCGACTTGTTCTCTCCTACCATGGAAGGAAAGGTCTTCAAAAGATTCTGCAAGAATTGCTCTTCTAGATACTCGTTTTCTCCAATATGAGCATGCAATTATTGGTATAGTTCTCTCTACACTCAACGCAGGAAGTGTTGTGGTCACTTTCTTCCCCAACTTTGCAAGAGTATCTCGAGTGATCCAACTCTTGCATCCGCCTTCAAGGTGCAAGTTCAACTTTTCGGAGTAGATCGATCTCAAATTCCATCATTGCAACCCTTCATCACCAAGTTGTATACCGGTTGCAAGATCACAGCCTAGATCTGCAAAATCAAGGCAAAAAAGATGCTTTGATGGTCTTGCCGAGTCGAGGATCGGCGTCCCTACAATCGCCCGATACCCCGGACAAATCGGGAGAAAAGACTTGGAGCAACTTGTTCCAAAAGAATGGATCACCAACTATGAGTCCCTTCACCAACAGTAAGAAACGGTGCAAGCCACTGACTTTAAATTTCAAAGGTTGAAGGATGGATGTGTGAAGACAATCTATCAGACACCATCCAGCTCAAGATCTTCAAATCCTGAATTCCAGCTGGTGGTCTATCCAGTTGAAGTCAATGCAGACACAAAAATCCCAATTGCATGTTTTCGACCAAATGGATCCCATATTTACACTTTTTTGAATAAGTGCGAATTAATATAAAAAATGAAAAAGAGTAATCCTGATCACAGGCAGATCAGGTAACCAAATGAAAGCCTGGAAATAATGTCAACAACCAAAACGAAGTGGTCACAAGCCGACCAAATGGCTGAATGGTTGGGGCCTCGTTAAAACCTTCCAAGGTAAAACCCACCCTTGTGGGAAAAACCCTTGGAAGGAAAAAGAGTACCCCCCAGGAAAAAGGCGCCTTAAAAAAGAAACCTGAAGCGGTGGCGCATTAAGTAACAAACCTATAGTTGGATTGGCCAACATAATCATCAGTGAGGTAGCGAAGAAGGTCTGTGGGCGGAACGCCCCACCAGGTGCCACTCTCCGTCTTCTTGCTCAGCATGTCTGCCACCCGATTGCCTTCGCGAAAGATATGAGAGACTACAAGATCAATGCCACTGAGCAGATGCAAGGTTTGGCGCCAATAGCTAAGATGGCGCCATGGGACCTCCATCGTTCTCTTCTCCAGCAGGTTCACCACATACATCGAATCCGATTCCAGCCAAAGTTGCGTCCGACCATTTGCAAATGCGTATTGAATCGCCCACATTGCCGCAACCAATTCAACTTCAAATGCGTACCTCGAACCACAGTGATGGACAAAGCATCTGCGAAAGAATCCTCTACAATTCCGGAAGACACCGGAGGTCTGTTAGATTGCCTGGCGCCCCTGAAGCGCTGCCATCCATGTTAACCTTGATCCAACCCGGGAGGGGTTTTTGCCACTGGAACTCTTAAACCACGCAGGATAAAGAGGTCCTGCTGATCGTTATTCATGCATCCCCGGTCCAAAGATGCTGATTCAACAATGAGTACCTGTAGGTGAATGAGCGCCGCCTCCGGAGTCCAGACTTTGTTGTGGAAAATCAGCTCATTACGGATGTGCCAAATAAGCCAGATGCAGGATAATATTGCCACACGCCAAAGGAAAGCGACCTGGTCACTAAAATGAAGAGACATAAGCCGTACCAGCAGTTCATTGAAACTGTAAGCCTGGAGGGGGTTCACGTGAAAGGCTTGGAAGATCCAACGCCATATATGCCCTGCAAAAGCACAAGAAACAAATAAGTGATCAACCGATTCCCCCGATTCCCTACAAAGAACACAAACCGAAGGGCCAGTAAAACTTCCCCTAGCTCGTAAAGAATCCTGGACTGCCAATCGGTTGTGTATAGCCCTCCATGCCACCACTGATCTCCGTTCCGGGATATGCTGGGACCAAATCCAAGAACCCCATCTAACTGCCGGGCGCTGGGGGCGTAAATAATTATAAGCCGTCTTCGAGGTAACCGAACCATCCTCTGAGTTCATCCAAACACGAGTATCCCGAGGATGTAGGCGCAATTGGGATGCGCACAATAGCTCGAACCAGCTCCAAATAAGCCTCCACAAAGGGGAGGGTGAAGTGCCAGGATCCATCATAAAAATAATCAGAGATACGCTGTTGGAATAAATATCTATAATCCTCTGGAATGCCAATTCTGTCAGCAATGGAGTATCCCAACCAATTATCAATCCAAAATAATACCTCGGAATTGGCGCCGGGATCCAACGAGCACCATCCAAGCAATCGTAAATACGGGGTTTAATCCCACCCAAATAGAAGAAGGAATAAAGGACCTCCAGGATATCCCCATTTCTAGTAAAGTGAGTTTGTCCGAGAGTCCCCAAGACCACCGAGTCCGAGTTCGAACCTTCGGCCCAATTTCATTAAGAAAGCCTTGTTAGCAGCCATGATCGATCGCACGCCCAATCCTCCCTCTCGCCCGGGCGTGCAACATGTATTCAATTGACCACTACCTTTCCTTTAGAATTCACGTCCCCGTCCAAATGAATATACGCATGGCTTTTTCCATTTATTTTAGCGTGGCGGGCCATTTATAAATCATCATGGTGTGCACGAAAGAACTAGTTATCACTGAGTTAACAAGGCAAACCCTACCAGCAAGGGAGAGAGATGAGCCTTTCCATCGTCGGAACTTAAGGATTATCTTGTCAAAGATAGGCTGTAAATTTGCGACCTTTGGAGCAACCTTAAAGATTGGAGCGCCCAAGTAGGTGGTGGGGAACGCCCCTGGATGAATCCCTAGAATGTGTTGCACCCTCCCACGGACATAATGCGAAACCCGCGTCCCAAAATAGACCTTGGATTTCTGTGGACTAAACACTTGACCCGAGATATCTGCATAATGAGAAAGCATCCAAGTAAGACCGGGCATTGGATGAAGACGCCCACACATGATGACAATATCGTCCGCGTATAAAATGGATGATGGAAAGACAATACTCCTAGGCGCCGTGAAGGCAGATCTTGGGGATCGATATGGCGGCGCAATAAACCGACCCAAGACCTCCTCCGCAATACAAAACAATAGGGGTGATAAAGGATCCCCTTGTCTCGACTCCTCCGGGAACAGGGAAAATAACCAACCGGTGTCCCATTCAACAATGCGATATTCGGGACGACCGGAGAACCACCTCCACCCGCCGCCGACGAACGTCTTGGAGAAACCGAAATGACGCAAGACATGTAGTAAAAATCCCACCTCAATGTGTCGAATGCCTTGCGAATATCGATTTTCAGTATCTATTTGAATCACGCCGTCCTGTAAGACATTGAACCCTTCGGATACCATGGCAATACACTCATGAATTTGTCTACCAGGATAAAATCAAACCGAGTCGGTGATAAATAATCAGCAATAATCGAACCAAGCGCGTATCCAATATCTTCGTGAGAATCTTGAAAAGGAAGTTGCTCATGACAATCGGACGGAAGTTTTCAATGACATTTCCATCCTTAGTCTTTGGGATGAGCGCCATGAAACTAGCATTCAATCCCAGAGGTAGTGACGAATTACTAAAGAAAGAGCGAACAACGCCCATTACCTCAGAGATGACATCCCAGAAATGGCGGTAAAAAATCCCATTGAACCCATCAGGCCCCGGAGAACTATCTGAGTCCATATCAAACACCGCATGCACCTCCGAATCCGAGGGAATGGCAGTTAGGTTGGCATTATCCCGCGCCCCAACCATTGGGGTGGGTACCTGGTCGACTAGCGAGAAATCCGTGGTAGAGCTCCCGGTATCCGCAAAGAGCTCCTCGTAAAATGAAATAATATGATTCCCAAGGACCGTAGCATCATCAGTGAAATTCCCTACCACCATAAGTCCCTGAATCCCCGCGCGGCCCGTACGAATCTGGCTACGCCGATGAAAAAATGTTGTGTTACGATCCCCATCCTTAAGCCAGGCAGTGCGGGCCTTTTGCTTAAGGAATTCTTCGTGGATCGCAATGTCTGCGAAAGCTTCAATCAAGCGCCCAGCTCGCTATCCCGGAGAGAGGAGGTATAGCCCAAAGCCTCAATATCTGCCTGAATTTGACGAAGAAGCTCCATCTTGCTCTCCACGCTGCGATTAACATCCCCAAACACATCCCTGTTCCAATCTTTAATAACATATCGCAACCGCTTGAGCTTCCTCATGACACGCAATAAGGGGTTGTGCGTGTCACATGGAGCACGCCAAGAGGTCATTACCAAATCCGGAATGAATCGTGTTGAACCCACATACACCGAAAAACAAAACGGAACCGAACCCCGCTAATGGTCAAAGAACATGAAACCAAAATAGGGTGGTGATCCGAGCCAATGCGAGGAAGAACTAAACCCTTTACGTCCGCCAAAGCGCAAAAATGGGCAAGTAGCGAGGGCTCATGTCAACTTCGCTTGAAGTAAAGATAGAGGCCACGGGGTGAGCACCAAGTAAATGAATTCCCGTAGTGTGCACCACAAACAAACCAGCGTCCTCAAGAAATCCCTAAAGTCGACACGAGCGCTCATGATGTCCCAAAACCGCATTAAAATCCCCAACAAGTAAAGATCGGTAAGACCCAAATTCCTCAAATCCGCCCAGCTCACGTCCGCAATGTAATCACACATACCATGAGTGAAGCCAACATGAAAAATCAAAGCACCAAACTGAACTTGGAAAACGATACATTGAGTAGAAGACCAAACCTGGTTAAGGATTGAGATTGTGGAGTCGTGAAGAACCAAAATGTCCGCCGTCAATGCCTCGAAAACTTTGACCCGAGAACCAAACCCAGGCTATGCCGATTTAATATAGGAAATAGTCGAAATGTCCACCTTAGGTTCACAAATAGCCAAAATTGAAGGCTTATGCTTTTGACATAAAGCCTTAAGAACATTGCGAGATGCAACATTCCCAATCCCCCGGATGTTCCAGAAGATGCAATTCATTGAGACGGTGGGGGGGTGGCGCCCGTGACGATCGCACGGTAAAAACAGCGTGTGGTGCATAGCGAGTCGCGGTTGAGTATGACCGCTTCATCTGCGTAGTCCGCCCATCTCTTGGTAGCGGCAAAATTCATCTCGTGTGGTTCTGAACTCTCCGCTTCAATAGTAACGTCATGAGCTGGGGGCGACGGTCCCGGTGTAACTTTTCGGAGCATTCTATCTTTAGCCACATCCAAGGAGTTGTCCCGGAAGGCACGACTCAAAAGCACGGATAGCTTCCCCAAAGGATGCCGAACCGTAATGGGCATACTTGTTAGAGACCATTCCGTATAGGAAGTCGTTGAATGTCCCGTAACGCTACACCTTGAACAAAACCGAGGAGTTTTTCATAACCGATGGAAACAAAAGAGCACTTGCCCGTGCGTTCAACCATAATGTGTTCCTCCAATGGCTTGGAAAGATCAATATCCACGAACCCGAACAAAATGACCCAAAGATCCATCCAAAGAACGCGATCGATCCGTAATGGGTTCCCAAGAGCACGGGCGATCCCCATGATGTTCTTTGGGTCCCAGTATTCAGGCATCGAGTTCAAAAATACGTACCCAAATGCTGGCCATCAAGTTTGGACCTTATAGGGTTGAAGTCGGCACCCATGGCGAGAGAGACGTATAGTTCCCGGATTGAGCGCCCAATTTATCCGAACTCGAGCTCGAGCACGGTCTGCGCATTAGAAAACTAAACACAAAAATCCCTTACCTGTGGGGATTAGTTTCCAATCGTTTTAATGCCCCATAATTGAGATAGCGTTTATGCAAAGGCATTGTCGCCCATGGTTTGTTGCCTTTTACCCAAAATCACCCTTCCAATTAAGGAATACGAGAATTCAGCGAGACATTGTTGATACACATTATCATCTATAGTAATTGAGTAATAATCACCTTTTCTAACCGGTTTAGGGATAGAGTTGGATTTCCCGTAAAACCACATGTGAAAAGGATTCGGAAGTTACCTTGTGCTTGCGGAGTAGAATCCAAGTCGTGGTGTGTACATGAAACAACTTTAGCAAAAGAGTTGCCAAAATTGGATTGATTATTGGAATAATGAGCCGATTGTCGCAGATTTGATTCATATATGGAGGTCGTTGAGGTAGATGTTCCAGCAATTGAGGTGGACATCACCCCCGGGAGGGGGCGCCTGGAGGAAGTAGCAGCCACCGCCCCCAAGAGTTGGCACAAGGGGGCGGTCCCCCCATGGTAGGCAGCGCCCATGGGGGAAGCGAAGATGTCCCCCCAAAATAACCACCTGCAAGTGGTGGTTTGGATGTGGTCCCCATGGCATCTTTTCCATTTGCAACAGCAACAACATTATGTGGAGGGCCACATGAGCATTAGCATCAAGACCCATGGGCATGCGTGAGGGATGTTGGGCATTGGAGGGGGGCGCCATGTGCATCAGCATCAAGACCCATAGGCATGCATGAAGGATCTTTGGCGTTGGAAGGGGCGCACATGCAAACATGGGGGGGACCAATAATCCTTGGCGATGTGGAAGGTCTTTGTAGGCATACGAGGTTGTTGTTGAGTATGCAAAAGAGGGTCAAAATTGGACGTGTACCCATGCCAAGGGGGCTCCGACATGGTAGCAAACGGAGAAGTCGACCGGAGAGAAGAAACCAGCGGGCGTGAGTACGACGGAGAAGACGTACACACACTGATGGTCAATCCCATATTTACACTGACAGGGTTAATGGTCATTTTGTATGGGATGTTGATCCATCCATGTGTGATCAGAATGTTCTTGTGGAGAGAGGAATCGACGATGAAGAAGAGCAAAATCTGAGAAGAAGCAAAAAGAAGAAAACCACAAGGCGACCACGTTGCGGGCGGATGATAAACCCGAGCCTCCGGATCAAGTCTACAACCCTTACCATGTTACAACAAAGGGTTAGCTGTCCTCAAAAAAGAAAAGTACGGGTGTTAGAAAGAAGTTAAGACACCTTCTCCTTCCAACTCCTCCTGTTGTCCAACCTTGTTTCATGTTCAAATATGAAGCATAATTTCCACCTCTAGAACGGAAGGTTGACACTCAACAGAGGATTACATCCAAGCCTTTTGTGCAAAGCACCACCGTGGAACATGATGGGCAAATAAAGGGTCCTACTCAAGCGAGAGGAAGTGCTAAATTGGCGGACGACCAACGCTTGTGCCCAAAATAAGTCTCCAGCGATAGATTCTAAGGTCTCATGATTCTCACCATGGAGTTCCAATCTAACCGGACCAAGGTTATCAAATGGAGAATCAAAACCAAAGAGATATATGAAAAGTCGAAAGACAATATCAATCGGCATGGACAAAGACGTGCGGAGCCTTATTGAACAAAACCAGTTTGGAGCGGAATTCATGCGAAAAGAAGTTTTTCGAGATCAGAGACTAAAAAGGAACTTTCTCAAATCGAAAGGGATATGAGCTTGTCAAAGTAAGTCCTTATCCTTCTTTTTGATTATAGTTCCAAATATGAATCACCTCCTATATCTCCTCCAAATTATCCTACTTATTTTGGTATGGCTTCAAGTATTCCACTTGATATTCCTAAAATGCCAAAAAAAAAAACCCTCTACTCTAAAAAAGCCAACCACCTCCAAAGAGTCATGAGATACCTCCATCCTCTTCCAAATCAAGAGAAAAACCCAACAAAATCCTTCATGGCCAAACCATCCTTTATCCCGGAAATAATCCATTACAATGGTCGAAAAATCAGACCTGAAGAAACTACCTCTTCCCAATCGAAAAAGAATCGACTGAGGATGCTAAATCATCCCTTTCGGGAGAAGAATCCTATGATCTTTGCGTCCGAACTAGATGTTCTTTGATCTATCCGCTATACTTATGGCGGAGATACTCTAGAAGCAAGCCGCCAATATCTTGAACCGATTATCCGAAAGTTCGAAGAAGATATGGAACTGAAGCGAAGGACCACGTCCTTGTCCTTCAGATTCATCCTCCAAACCAACAAATGGTCCATGGTTTTCATTCGATGATGTTCCAATCCAGAAGAGAAGAGAAAGATTACACTCTTTTGCAGCATGGATTGACCTCCAGCTAACAAAAGAAGGAGCCAATCTGAAGCAAATCCTCATGGAATTCTCTTCAAGATTTGTTGGTATCCTACGCGAATGGTTTCAAAGCCTTGGTGAGTATCGACAACTCCAACTTTATAATGCTTCAACTCCATCACTTGTTCTTGGAGAAATTCACCAAGAGTTTATTGGAGATATCACTATTATCAACAAGTTGGCAGAAAAAGAATATTTTGCCATGAAATGTTGTTCTTTGACACGTAAAGATTTGGATAGACATTTCAAAAGGATGTCTGAGAAGTTTTACATGTCGAACGGTTACAATGATCCAAATCTCAAACATGTCCACTTGGCATCTCTGCCTAAAGAACTTCAGCCCGAGTTACACAGAATGATTCAAGCTTCCAGGAGGGAAGTCTCAAGAATCAGTCTAGGCGAAATCCATCAGATGACGTTTGCACCCCTAGACAAGATGTGTGAACAACAGGTCTTCATCAAAGATGTGCTTGACAAAAGAACTCTCCTCAAATATGTATGCAAAAACTCTCATCTAGAGATAAAATGCAAAGGAAAGGAGAACTGCACTTGTTCATCTTCGTCTTCCCAAAAAAAGATCAGAAAGATCCAGAAGAAGGCGAAAAGAAATAAAGCCTATCGATGCATCAGAAGGAAACTGTTCAGAAAGAAGTCGACGAATAGTTGTTTCCTATGTGGAAGAAAGGGGCATTTTGCAAAGAATTGCCCTAATAAGAAAGATAAAGCAGCAAAGATGGCATCTCAAGCATTCCAGCTTAATTATGCCAACACAGATGATGCTGATATTGAATCTTTATTTTCTGAACAAGACGAGGAAGATGAAGACACTGCATTTGCAATACAATATTCTAGCGATGACGAAGGACCAGAAGAAGAAAAAGAAGATTCATACTCCGAGCTCCCAATTTTTATGATCAAGTCACAACCATCACTCAAGACCAGTTCCTTGATCCAAGAAGGGATGTCGTATCTAAATATTGAAGTGCAAATTCTACCATCCAAGTATGATAGACCAATCAAGGCTATTGGTGTATTTGATACAGGAGCCAGAAAATCAATGATGAATCCTGACATACTACCTGAAGATGCTTGGCAAAGTCATCACGAATACTTCTATGCGGTGATGGATAGACTTTTCATGCCGCTCATTACAAAGAAGCCAATTGGAATCAACTCTTTCCGAGATAGTATCATTGTATGGATGAAGATTATTGGCAGACTCCATGGACAAGATGTCTTAATGGGCTTTGATTTATTCTTCCAAGCTAAAAGCCTACAACTTCTACCTCATGGGTTGAAGTACAAGAGACGATTCCAACCTTACACCACCATCCGGAAGTTGTTTACTCAATGAAGCACCTCCGAATACGGAGATATTACCAACGAGCTTCTCAAGTGTTGTGGAGACTCTCATGCGATTTCCATCACCTAACACCACTTTGGAAAAATACGAAGTTCTTTATTCACTCCTTTCAAAAAGAATGAAGATGTGAATGCTACCAAGGCCACTCATCTAGGAATGACTCCAGAAGAGCTGTACCTTGCGAGGCAAGAATGCAACCAACTCCTAGCACTTGGACTCATTGAGCCCACAAAATCAAATTGGGCTTGCCCTGCATTCTATGTCAACAAAAGAGCTAAAACAGTGCGAGGAAAAAGAGGCTTGTTATTGATTACAAAGCTCTTAACCATTTCCTCCTTGATGATAAGTTCCCTTTACCTAAAACTCAAATGCTTTTCTCCCAACTCTCTAAAGCCCAAATCTTTTCAAAGTTTGATTTGAAGTCAGGGTTTTGGCAATTGGGAATTATCCCAGAGGATAGATATAATTCCTACAACCCAATACCAATGGACAGTCATGCCATTTGGTTTGAAGGTTGCACCCTCTATATTCCAAAAAGCAATGACCCAAATTTTCGAACTTATCCTACATACCACCTAATCTACATTGATGACATCGATCTTGTTCTCATCAAACAAACAAGAGCATGCGACTTTGCTACACCAGTTCTTGGACATTGTTCAATCACATGGTATCATGCTATCATCGAAAAGAAAGAGCTCTATCGGTCAAACAAACATTGAATTTTTGGGAATGAAAATAATTGATGGAAAGTATCACCAGGTTTGAAAGACATTGCCCAGGAATTGCTAAAGTTTTCGGAAGAAAACTTGTCAATCAAAGAAATTCAACAATTCCTTGGAATTGTTAATTATATCAAAGACTTCATTCCGGAATGCTCCAAATATACTAGCCAGCTTTCAAAGATGCTTAAGAAGAATGCTCCACCATGGGGATCATCCCGGACGGAAGCAGTTCAACAACTCAAGCAAGTGTGCCAGAATCCTCCACCATTAAAAATTCCAAAGTACAGGACAAAAGATTCTCAGATCGATGCTAGTGATGAATATTGCGGAGCCATTTTGCTTGAAAAGGAAGATGGGAAAATCTTTTATTGTGGACATGCAAGTGGTCAGTTCAAAGATTCTGAGAAGCATTACCATGCTGTCTACAAAGAAATTCTTGTTGTGAAGAATGGGATCAAGAAGTTTGAATTTCATCTTATTCGTTACCATTTCATAATCCAGATGGACAATACATCATTTCCAGCAATTATGGAGCTTAAGAACAAGGGTGTTCCGAGAAACATTTGTCTGCGACTTAAAGATTGGTTTTCCAAGTATCAGTTCACGATTCAACATATCAAAGGAAATCACAATCTTGTTCCAGATTATCTCATCGAGATCCATCACAAATACCATTACATTTAGTATCTTGAAAGGTATTTTCCCGATTATATTAATGGCATATCCTGAAGGCCAATTTCCCCCCACAAAAACATCTTTCAAAAGCCTAAGTGATTTACAAAACTATGCAAAACATTTCATGTTTTATCACTTTTCAAGTTAATATCCCTTTCGAGAGGGCATGTTTTTATCCAGATAAACCTTTTTATGGGATCCTTACCATTTCCACTACTACTCCTATTCCA
The DNA here is from genome assembly GCA_016081115.2 of Rehmannia glutinosa. Taxonomy (NCBI): domain Eukaryota; kingdom Viridiplantae; phylum Streptophyta; class Magnoliopsida; order Lamiales; family Orobanchaceae; genus Rehmannia; species Rehmannia glutinosa. Next base: position 43,494 of record JABTTQ020000065.1, read on the forward strand.
AAACATGGTCTATGGTATTTGTGGTGTCTTTCCCCTTTTATTATCATTCAGTGGAAATGCCCGTTAGAAGTACTTTATCATTCCTCCAAAATCCAGTCAACCAGTCATCCAATCTCTGAACTTTTCTTGAATGGTATGACCAGATTCAAAATTGGAAGGAAATGCTACAAGCAGAAGAGGATCAAGACAAAGATGTCCCAGATTTATACATTGTCATGGTACTCCACCGATATTTCACAATGGGAAAAGGGTATCGATTTATACCGACATCTTTACATTTTAAATGGAAGGTTTTTCCTGGATCAATCACCAACCTTGGCAGACTTGAGGTTAATGAATTATGCATGCATCCCTGGTTCTTAACAAGATTCCACCAAACCCACCTAGACCGGAGCCAGTATATACATCACTCGTGATAAATCCATGTGTTGTTGAACCCGAGTCAAGTCATCAACGAGAAGATAACCAAGAAGGCGACACAGCTACTCAAATGTTCGAGCGATTCCTAAGACCCATGGCTTGTTGAAGATGAAGACATAGATTGGGGACAACTTCGGATTGTTTTGGACAGAACCTTGGTCAAAGGAATACTACGACTACCACAATAGTCCATGATGGAAGGATGATGTCAGCACTGTATAGGTGTCCTTACAATGGACACGTGTCAGTTTGTAATAATAAGTGTCCTTCTAGCGGACACATGTCTAGTTTATGGTTGTAAGTGTCCTTTTGTTAGACACATGTCAGTTTCTTATCCTTGTAATGTAACACATGTCAACTTGGTGTTGTAAGTGTCCTTTTATAGGACACATGTATCGGTTGAGTGTCCTTTTAGTGGACATGTGTCAGCTTTCTGTTTAAGGTGTCCATGCAGGTGACATGTGTACGTGATAGGTGTCATGTTAGTGGACACATGTCAAGTTCTCATGGAGAAGGTCTAAGAAGGTAACACGTGTATAGCAGAGAGGTGTCTTGTAATAGGGACACATGTCACTTCCTTATTTTGTACATGAGGCCTATATAAGGACCTCTTGATTGTATGGAAAACTCGGGACGGAAATCTGAATAAAATCTCCTTTTACAAAATATGAGTTTCTAAATCTCTTTTATATGTCTCTTCAAAAGACACTTAGCTAATCTCAATTATCTTTCAAATTCTTGATCTTCTTCATGAAGTATGCTCAGACTTGCCTCTTTGAGGATCCACATACATCGAAACATGATTGAAGTACTGGCATAATATTATTAGGCACGGTCCCCTCAATCCATACGACGGTTAAGAATTCTTTGAAGTTTTGAATGAATGACCTTCCTATGAGGTTCGCCGGAAGCCGTCCAGGCAAGGTGTGGCGCTAAGGATAAGGGGCAGTAGACCTCGTGGTGGTGTCATACCTTCTTAACCTCATGGAGTGGCTAAGGGTGCCTAAGGGTATGGGTTTGTGGGGCTCCCAGCACGTCGTGGTATCGAGCCGGTATGTTCGTCGTGCCCCGGAGAATTTGTTAGAGAATGGTTAGGTCCGACTAAGATGGTAAGTAGAAGAGGCGTTCCCTTTGATATGTAATCCGGTCCCCAAATAGGTCCATTAGCAGGGGACCAGTTTCCTTTTCGTTTTCAGCGTATGTGGGTTCATCGCGATTCATTCCGGGATTTGGTTACAACCTCTTGGGTCTCTCCATGTGACGCGCCTAATCCTCTACTGCGTGTCATGAGGAAGCTCAAGCGGTTGCGACAAGTTATTTAAGATTGGAAGAGGGATGTGTTTGGGGATGTTAGCCGTAAGGTGGATAGTCAGATGGAGCATCTTCGTCAGATTCAGCCGACATTGAGGCATTAGGTTATACCGCTCTCTCTCCGAGATAGCGAGCTAGACGCTTGATGGAAGCTCTCATGAGCAGCTGCGATTACAATCCGAATTCCTTAAGCAAAAGGCCCGTACTGCCTGGCTTAAGGATGGGGATCGTAATACATTTTTCCATCAGCGTTGCCAGATTCGTAAGGGGCGTGCGCGCATTCAGGGGCTTATAGTAGATGGCAGTTACACTGATGATGCCGCTATCCTTGGGGAGCACATCGTTTCCTTTTACAAGGATCTCTTTGCGGATACTGGGAGTTTCGTATCGGATTTCTCGTTAATCGACCAGGTTATTACTCCAAGGGTTGGGGCGCAGGCGAATGCCACCCTCACCGTCATTCCGTCGGATTTAAAGGTTAAGGAAGCGGTATTTGATATGGATTCAGATAGTTCTCCGGGGCCAAATGGGTTCAATGGGATTTTTTATCGTCATTTCTGGAATGTCATCTCCGCCGAGGTAACTGCAGCTGTTCGCTTTTTCTTCAGTAATTCGTCACTACCTCTGGGATTGAATGCAAGTTTCATGGCGCTCATCCCAAAAACTAAGGATGCGAATGTCATTGAAAACTTTCGTCCGATTGTTATGAGCAATTTCATTTTCAAGATCATCACGAAGATTTTGGCTACGCGTTTGGGTTTGATTATTGCAGATTATTTATATCCGACGTAGTTTGGTTTTATCCCTGGCAGACAAATTCATGATTGTATTGCCATGGTATCTGAAGGGTTCAATGTCTTACGGTCGCATGATTCGAATATGATCCTGAAAATAGATATCCGCAAGGCTTTTGACACACTGTGGTGGGATTTCTTGCTGCACGACTTGCGCCGTTTCGGCTTCTCAGAGACCTTTGTGCATTGGGTGGAGGTGGTTCTTCGGTCATCCAGGATATATGTCTTTGTTAAATGGGGACGCTTGGTGGGTTATTTTCCCTGTTTGGAGGAGTCAAACAAGGGGATCCCTTATCACCATTATTGTTTTGCATTGCGGAGAAGTCTGGGACGGCTTATTGAAGTGGCGATGGAACAGTCTCGGTTATCTTCCATCATGGCGCCAAGGGTATTGTCTTTCCTTCGTCCATCTTATGCGCAGGCGATATTGTCATCATGTGTGGGCGTCTTCTACTAATGCCCGGGTCTTGCTTGATTCTTACTCACTACGCGAGATATCTCGGTAAGTGTTTAATCCACGGAAATCCAAGGTTTACTTTGGTTCGCAGGTTTCGTCATATGTTCGTGGGAGGGTGCAACACATTTTGGGGATCCATCCAGGGGCGTTCCCCACTGTGTATTTGGGCGCTCCAATCTTTAAGGGCACTCCAAAGGTTGCGGATTTACAACCTGTCTTTGACAAGATAATCCTCAAATTCAGACGATGGAAAGGTTCGTCTCTTTCCCTTGCTGGTAGAGTTTGCCTGGTTAACTCACTGATCACTAGTTCTTTCGTGCACACCATGATGGTTTATAAATGGCCTACTACGCTGCTAAAACAAATGGAAAAAGCCATGCGCGACTTCATTTGGACAGGGGATGTGAATTCTAAGGGAAAGGTGGTGGTTAATTGGAATAGATGTTGCACGCCCAGGGCAGAAGGGGGACTGGGAGTGCGATCGATTGTGGTTGCCAACATACTTTCTTAATGAGATTAGGGTGGAAGGTTTTGAACTCGGACTCGTTGGTTTACAGGACCCTCATACAGTGGTACTTTACAAGGAATGGGGAGATTCAGCGGTCCTTTATTCCTTCTTCAATTTGGGCTGGGATTAAACCTTGTATTTCTGATTGCTTGGATGGTGCTCGCTGGATCCCAGGTGCCAACTCCGAGGTCTTATTCTGGCTTGATAATTGGCTGGGATACTCTATAGCCGTTAATGGCATTCGGATGACTATAGATACTTATTCAGTCAGCGCATTTCTGACTATTTTTATGATGGGTCCTGGCACTTCACCCTCCCTTTCGTGGAGGCCAATTTGGAGCTGGACTGTGCCATTGTGCGCATCCCGATTGCAGCGGAGTCCCGGGATACTCGAGTTTGGTTGAACTCAGAAGATTGTTCAGTTACCTCGAAGGCGGCTTATTATCATATACGCCCCCAGCACCCGGTAGTTAGATGGGGTTCTTGGATTTGGTCCCAGCATATCCCGGAACGAAGATCGGTGGTCGCCTGGAGGGCTATACACAACCGCCCGGCTATCCAGGATTCATTACGAGCTAGGGAAGTTTTATGGCCCTTCGGTTTGTGTTCTTTGCGGAGGCAACGGAAGAATTGGTTGATCACTTATTTGACTCTTGTGCTTTTGCAGAAATATATGGCGTTGGATCTTCCATTCTTTCCAAGTTCACCCTCCTCGGACTTACGATTTCAATGAGCTGCGGGTGCGGCTAATGTCTTTTCATTTCGGTGACCAGGCCGCTTTCCTTTTGGCGCGTGGCGATACTTTCTCGCATCCAGGCTTATATGGCACATCCGCAACGAGCTGATTTTTCACAACAAAGTTTGGACACCTTTGGAGGCGCGATCATTCAACTACAGGTACTCATTGTACAATCATCATCTTTGGATCGGGGATGCATGAACAATGACCAACAAGACCGATTTATCTTGCGATCTACGAGTTCCGGACGAGCTAGGCGTGCTCATGGCTTGTGGAGGTTCGAGTGGTAAAAACCCCTCCCGAGTTGGATCAAGGTTAATATGGATGGCGGTGCTACGGGGGCGCGGGCAACCTCACGGCCTTAGGAGTCTTCGGAATTATAGAGGTTTATTTCGAGGATGCTTTGTCCATCATTGTGGTTCAGGGTACACGTTTGAAGGTGAACTTGTCGCGACAATGTGGGCGATTCATTATGCCTTTGCGAAAGGCTGGACGCAACTTTGGCGGGAATTGGATTCGATGTATGTGGTGAACCTACTGGAGAAGAGAACTATGGAGGTACCATGGCGCCATCTTAGTTATTGGCGCCAAAACCGCATCTGCTCAGGTATTGATCTTGTAGTCTCTCATATTTTTCGGGAAGTAAATCGGGTTGTTGACATCTTTGAGCAAGAAGACGGAGTGCGGCACATGGTGGGCGTCCCACCGAGAACTCAACTACCTCACCGATGATTATGTTGGCCAATCCAACTATAGGTTTGTTACTTAGTGCGCCACCGCCGATAAAACAGGTTACTTTTTTAGGCGCCTACTTTTCCGGGGGTACTCTTTTTCCTTCAAGGGTTTTTCCCACAAGGGTGGGTTTTACCTTGGAAGGTTTTAGGCCCCAACCATTCAACCATTTGGAGAAATCACACGATTGACCAAAGAATAATCCGGAATGGCGCCCCGTGGTCCGAGAAGCTCCTTATAGAAGGAGGTAATGTGCTCCCAAGAAACACCGGATCATCCAAATAATTATCATCAATAATTAAACCCTGGATACCCGGCGGCTACTACGAATCGACAATGTCGATGAAAAAAGGCGATTACGATCTCCGTCTTTAAGCCAAGCCGACCAGAGCTTTACGCCTCATGAAATTAGACTGCAATAGTAATGTGTGTGACAACTCTTACGGGCCTCAAATTCCAAATCACGACGAGCAACAGAGAAACCCAAAGCCTCAATATCCACTTTGAATCGATTAACTTTCTCCATCGGCAATCCATGACGATTAGCATCCCCAAAGATGTTCTTATTCCAAACTTTAATAGTCTTACGCAATGTCTTAAGCTTTCACATGACACGCAAGAGGGCTGGCGTGCACATGGAAGGGCCCAAGAAAAGCTAACGAGACCCCAAAATGAGTCATGATAAATCCACATATTTGGAAATGAAATGGAACCGAACCCCTCTTTGGTAGAAGATGAACAAGAAACCAAAACGGGATGGTGATCTGAGCCAATGCGGGGGAGAACCAAACCCTTGACAACTTGCCAAAGAGAGAAAAATCGACATGTTGCTAGCGCTCGATCCAATTTAGCCTGTAGAAAGGACAGTGGCGTACGGGGAGAGCACCAAGTGAACGTGTTGCCCATAGTCGGCACCCTAAACAAGCCAACATCCTCCACAAAGTCCCTAAAATCCTGACAAGAAGCCTGGGAATAATACCACTGCCCAAACGCTCGTGATGACCCAACATAACATTGAAATCCCCAATAATCAGTAAATCATCGAGACCCAAATTTCTCAAATCCAACCAAAGGGTGCGTCGAGTAATATGATTACATAAACCATGAGCAAAGCCAATATGAAAGATCATAGACCCCAACTGAACCTGCAGAATAATACACCGAGAAGAAGACCAAACTTTGTTGCAAAATGGAGGTGACCAGGATCACAAAAACCCAAATATCAGCCCGACCGTTGTCATGAAAGTTTTGAGTGACGAAATTCAAACCTAGACTATTCCAATAGGAAACCAAAATCGAAGAAATGTCCACCTTTGGTTCATAGATAACTAAAATAGAAGGTTTATGCTTCTGACATAAAGCCTTAAGAACATTATGAGAAGAAATGTTCCTAATCCCTCGGATATTCCAGAAGATGCAATTCATTGAGACGGAAGGGGGCTGGCGCGTGTCGAACGCATACGGTAAAGACAGGAGTGTGGTGTGTCGCAAAATTCGACGATTGAGCATTGGCTACCTCATCAGCATAATCCGCCCATCTTTTTGA
>JABTTQ020000585.1:0-50000 GCA_016081115.2 Rehmannia glutinosa
AGGTTAAATAATAATAAAGTGTGCCCCATTGTAGAAAATTTCAGGATCTGTCACTGATACGGATACTAGAATAAGAAATGGAACATGAAAATAGAATAAAAAAACTGAATCCAATTCAAAGATGTTCTCCAAAAAAAAAAAAAAATCATTTTCCATTCAAGATGTCTCTTACAACCATATCGGACAATAAATATGTGTATTTATCCCAAAGTGCTTCATCAGATCAGAGGAGACCTCTCAAGTCTCAATATTCAATTTTTCAAAAAAGAAAAAACCTAAATTAATTTATTTGATTTATTAATTAGCTTATTAAGATATAGCAAATATTGTGGGATATTCTGCACCCTTGCACATGCCCTCGTGCAGTCAAGCTCAAGACCACTATACACACGTGCTATGATTTTGCAGGATTTAGCAGGCAGTAACAAAGTCCAACACACACACTTATATATATATATATATATATATATATATATATATATAGGGATTGTTCAAATGGACACCCCCTTATATGAGACGGTGGAGACTAATCCAAGCCATTAAATTTTTTGATTGATGGTGTAGATTTAATGACTAAAAAAATAAATTAATTATTTAAACTGATAATTATAAGGGTAAATTAGTCAATATCTATGATATCCAAAACTTCCATAAATCTTTCCTACAAATTAGGATTTAATTACTAACCTAATCAAAAAAATCACACGTCCTCTATCTCTCTTACTCTCCTTTCTTTTCTCCTTTCTTTTCTTCCTCACTTTTCTTTCTTTCCCACTTTCAACAGCACACCCAACTCTTCTTCAATCTATTTTCTTTTTTTCTCTTTCTACTTTCACTCCCTCTCTCTCTGCTTTTCGACTTTCCGTCACCCATCCCCCAATTTCTTTTTTTCTACTTCTGTAAATCCCGTCAACAGCAGCAAGGAGGGAACACGACGCGGCGGTACGACGAGCAAATTTCGTCAGCTTTGGACAGGAAAGGGTTGGTTTTGGGCTTAACGGGCTCGATTCGAGCTGAATCGGAGAAGTACGAGTCGATTTTGGGCTGATTCGGGAAATTTTGCCGCAGTTGATCGGGTTCGGGATTAGCTGGGTTTTCTCCGATTTTGGTTTTTCTGGCAACGGCGTCGAGTAGCTCATGGCTGTTGTCCCTTATATTTTCGGTATATTTCTTGATTGGCTGAAAGATGAACTCGGTTGGAATTTTGGGTTTGGGAAACTGATTTTTGGTTTGGAAGGGGTTAGCATTATGTTGTATACTTAGTTTAGTTTTAGTGCTTATTTAATACAATTTTGTTGTTTTGTGCAGTACAGTTTTGTGTATGTCTTCAACATAGCTTAATTTCCATGGTAGCTATATAATACCATTTTGTGTATAATTAGTGCGCGGTTTTTTGCTTTTTTGAGAAAAAGATGTTTCAGATTTTTTGTTTTGGGTGGAAAGGCTATGTATATATCCTGTAAAACCAAAGCAAGAATGTATGTATACTCACTCTGATTTTATATGTGTTTAGTGAGATGTTAATATAACACGATGTATAATTAGTGCAATTTTCTCGTACATAGTATTAGAATGTTGTATAATTAATGCAGTTTCTTGTGTAATTAGTATTAGAATGTTGTATTGAACGAGTTTATTTCTTCCAAATAATTTAGGATGATATATAGTGTACATACTAAGTCAATAAAAACATGTTTAATCCTTCCAAATAATCTTGTTTAATCACTTTAACATTATTGTGTGGTTAAGAGCGTTATCTTTGTATAAATGTCGAAATTTCACTGTACTATATGTTTATTTCACTATGTATTGAAGTGCATTTATTTTATACAAAAAAAAAATAAGAACATGTTTAATCCTTCCAAATAATTTAGGATGATATTCAATATAAATACTAAGTCGATAAGAACGTGTTTAATCCTTCCAAATAATAATGTTTATTCACTTTAATATTCTTTGTGCGGTTAAGGCCACATTAATCGTATAAAAATCTAAATTTCACTGTACTATATATTTATTTCATTGTGTATTGAATTGCATTTTTTATGGAAAAAATAATACTATAATTTAGGAATTGTCTGCCGTTTTTTTTGGGGCTTATTGGGTTTGATTTGGTAAGATTTTTGTTGCCATTAATTTGTGTTTATCACATTTTGAAAGGATATAACCCCCCCTTAAATTTAGGAGCCGAAAAAGGTAAAATAATACCTACCTTCTACACTAAAATATAAAAGACATATTTGCCCTTAATTAATAACTCGAAAATAATGTAAATTACCATTTTAAACTCTTGCATTAACTAATTGCCTAAAATAATGAGATTAATCAATCATCCAAAAGATCAATCCAACGGTTATAATAAATCCCCACCGTCTCATGTAAGGGGGTGTCTCATTGAACCATCCCCTATATATATATATATATATATATATATATGTACACACAGTTACACATATATCCTTATTTTTTTTTTTTTGTCCTACTAGAAACTGATTAAAATGAAACTATATTTGATACAGATCTTTGCTCACGGGAAATTCCACATTAATACCCAATTGACTATATTTAAAGTCAATCACATATTCAGCGAACTAATACTTGTCATTACGCTTGAAATGTGATTAACTAAATGGAATTAAGGGGATTTTGCTTTAATATGGAAAAAGTGGAATGAAATTGTGAATTTGTGGTGAAATTTGGAGGAGTTGGTATTGTTGACGCGTGCGTTTTGGTCAATAAACGTAAATATGTAAAAGGTTTAACACGTGGAAATGAAAACGTGCGAACGTATGTTTATTTCGGCTAATTATGCCTTTTTTTTGTATTCTCGCCGAGGCGGATTATTGGGGGTCGGTCTTTCTTATAATTTGTTACAATTGCCTCCATTTTCTTTTCTCCTTTTCGACTCTTTATACCCCTTTGAGTAAGTGGGTTTACAATAGTCATCTTTGACTAACTATTCATTAATTAATAAAATAGTTAAAGAATCGACACATGTCCCTCTATAGTTGTGATGTCACCCAAAACTTGCCACTTGTCGACTTCTCTTCATAATTCTCTCGACATGTGGCGTTTCGATACCAATAAAGTGTTAAGCATGGGCATGTGATTATTTTTTTAAGGTTGCCGCGCGCGCGCGTTTCATATTGAAATTTGGGCTCGGGGCTCGGCGGCCGTGTTGCGGTTGGGCTCGGTAGCGGTTGGGCTCGGAGAGGGCGAGCCTAATGCGTGACGTGTCGTCCGACATCATTGTTGACATCACTTGTAGGTTGCCTACCCGGATATGTGTCGATCGATGACGTGGATTAATTTCTCACACTCGGCTCGGGTATCATCAAAGGCCCCCAAGTTTGATTCCGAGAGAAGAATTTTCAAGTCGGAGTTAAACTTTAATGCTAATGATGAACATTTAATTGGGAAACGGATTTCTCAAAGGTTCTCGTTTTTCCTGGTACTGTAGGTAGCGATTAATGCTTGAAACGGCGCATTAATTGGGTTGCCATAATAACGAGACACGTGGCATCTTGTGGTTGGACCAATCTTGCGCGCAGAAAAGGTACGCACGCTTCTGTCGCGGGCGTGGGGACGCGACGTTTTTGACATGTTTGACGGCTTTTGAGTTTTTAAAAGGCGTGTCTTTTTCGAATAATCGTCGTCTATCGAGGAACCCTATCTATAAATACCTTTGTTTCCCCATTATTCACTTTCGCAACCATTAACCATTTGAGCTAAAGTAACTAAAACCGAGCGGAAATTTGTCGGCTTTCCAAGTTCGTGAGACTCGAACTTAGGTATTTTTTCAAATACTCTCCCTTTACCTATAAATGTCTTCTTTTGAGGATAGCAGAGTCGTAGTTATAGTGTAGAGGTTGAAATCGAAGATCCTCCCTCTCGAACCTTCTTTCTTTCTCACCAAAGACACGACCCATCTCCGCCTCATAGTCCGAGCATCATTCGATATCTTCTCCGACTCTTATCGAGGTGGAACGTCTTTAGAGCGGGACGCACACTATTTTCGATCCGACGCTGATGTGATTTTGAGAGAAGGAACGGTGTATCAAAGACGGATCGGGTACAAGAGAGTTCAGGTGAAAAATCACCAAGTGTTGATTTTAGACAAGATACCCGGCCCGAGAATAAGAAAATATGGACCCATCTGAGCTTCGGAGCGTGATAACGAGAGCGGGTAGACGAACCATCCGGCGATTCGAGGCGGAGAGGCCACCAGGGCCCATAGGCCATCAGTAATGGCGGCGACGGCCGGACACGGAGGAGGCCCTTGTTTCGTGTCGAGCCTCGGTGGACGCCGAGTGATATAAACGATATCCCGAGCATGTTGATGATTCGGGAGGTGGATGAGTTCCGTGAGGTACCGTATTCCAAGTGGTATCAATTTTTGGGTACCGGATGGCACGGAAGTTCCAAGTACCCACCGGGGTTGCATAGTTGTATTTGCCGCCAACCTTCTATACGGTTTGAGATTTCCACCGCCGGCTTTCCTTACGCGGTGGTTTTGTAAGTGGGGCATGCATCCGGCCCAGTGCACCCGATTTCTTGGGGGGGGATCATCGGCCTCCCGGTGATGTTTCACCTGGAAAAGTATCTCGCCCCAAATTTAAGGAGATGAACGAGCTCTTTGTATGGAGAGCAACTCCTTCATCTCGAGGCCACCGTCCGGGTGGTATTATGTACAGACGATCGGGGTATCCGGACGGTTTAGTGGAAGGTCTCCTTCTTCTCGAAGGAGTGGAAGGATAAATGGTTTTGGGTGAGCGGCGAGTGGCAAAGCTCGCGTGGGAGATGGAGAAAGGGAGACCGTTCTTCATCCTCCATCAAATTTTGTTTTTGGTTATAGTAAGTCTTACCTTTTTCCTTCCTCTCGCTTTTTTTGTTTATTGTTTCCTTTTGTAATTGTCTTTTCTTTTCACCTTTATAGGGAACCAAGGCGTCAAGGGCCTCTGTCGGTCACCTTTATTCGAAGGTCGGAAAACATCCAGGCTCGGGGCATAATGGATAAGGCGGATTGAGAGGTTGGCTACCGAGGCCAACTTAGCCGCCTGGTTTGAGGCCGCTCGCCCGCCCGACCCCGAGGCCGAGGGGCGGCTCGGGACGAGGTGGGCGAGCGGGAGGTAGAGGTTGAGAGAGAGCCTCAACCGAACCCTCCTGTAATGAAGAAGACGACCCCATTCTCCAGGGAGCGGCCGGTGAGGACAGAGCAAGCTCGCGCCGTCTCTGCGGCGGTTAGTCCGTGGGTAGATCATCCGCGCTGTAGAGCAAACGCAGACTCCAGAGCCGCCAAGTGCGGTTTGCCGTTCGAGGTAAACATTGTCTTTCTCACACTTCCTTTTGGGATGTCATTTTGTTTTCTTTTAATCTTCTAAGCGTGGTTGTTTTGTGCGGGCGTGGCTTAGATTTGCGTGCACGTCTTCGCGTGAGGAACACGGCCGCGGGCGAATCCTCGGGCGTGCCGATCAACTGCGGATGTGGAGCGGCTCGAGAGAAGATATCGGGGCGATAAACGTCCTGGCGATGGGGTGCCGGGCGGTGCGGCCTCCTCTTCAAAGGAGAAGAGGAGGAATTGTGATGGAGGAGCCTGATCGGACCGAAGGGGTTGGTCGAAGCACCGAATATCGAACGGCCCACGAAGAGGGAGGTCCACGAACTTTTCGGATGACCTCGGGGAAGGTCATTTCATCCCTCCAAGTCAAGTAAGGGATGAATATTGCGAGGGAATGATTGGACTACGCCTCGATGGTTTGTGGAATTCGTTCGTTGTGCCACGCCGAGCCGGCAGGAGCAAACGAGAGTCTTACCGGAGGCGGTCGGGCCGCGATGAGTGTTCCGGCTCGTGCCTGGACAAAAGGTATCGAGCAGTACCGCTCGGAGATCAAGCCGAAGAACAAATTCGATATGCCATGGCTATGTCCGGGCGGATGATCGGGCTCTTATGGCATGCGGTTGGGGACTCGCGAGTGGAGAAAAAATATGCCGACTGGAAAGGCGGCACGGGGATCTGCAGGAGGCCTATGCTACCCTCCAAGCGGGTACAAGAATCTTTTAAGACCCAGCGGATGAGGCTACAGCTCGGGCCAACTCGAGAGAGAGCTGCTGCGAGGGCCGAGGCAGAGCGAGATCGGGCCCGCAAGGTCAAGAAGAGCTCGGGGTTAAGGTCGCCGAATCGAACGCGGACGTCCACCGCCCGGCCGAGGAAATGGAGAGGCGTTTAGCCGATGACGCAGGAGGTCAAGAAACCGCCCGTCAAGCAAACCGAGGAAGTTCGTGGAGAGGCCGTTAAAGCTTACAAAGACTCAGGAGTATGCATTCATGTTAACCTGTGGCCATGCGACCAGCCTTCCGAGAAATTCTTGATTTAATTAAAGGCGGGCGTCTCGCTTTGCTCGACTTGAGGAAGATCTGGCCCTCCCGGAGGCTGATCTCGATACCCTTCGGCCGAACTTTTCCGAGGCTCCTAATGCGCAGGCTCTCCTCCTCCGGACGTGGAAGAAGTCGGCTCTAGTGGTGCCGTCGAAATTCCGCCCCTGCTCGATCTTGATGCTTTCATATGTACCCCTAGGTAGGTAATTTGGCTTCGTGCCTCGAGATGTAATGGGCTCGGCCTCCCTTATGTAAATATTTTTGAAGTAGAAATGAATTGTTATTTTCCTTTTGTGTGTATGTGTTTCAAGCTTTTTGTAGATGCTCGGCTCTTTCCTTTTGTAAGATTGTTGCCTGTCTTCTTTTTCCTTCTATATTCCCAATCACGGGGCTCGGTTTTTAGTGCTTCGAATAAGGAGATTTGCTCGCCTTAATTGATTCTTGTACTCGGTATATAAAACTGTCCTCTATTTTGTATTTGAAATTTTGTTTATGAACCGAGTCTTTATTGCGCTCGCGCGAATCGAATCCTTATTTTGTGCTTGGTACGTGGCCAAGTCTTTACTTTATGCTTGGTGCGTAACCAATTCTTGATTTCAGTGTTTCGGTGCATAACCAAGTCTTGATTTTGGTGCTCGGTGCGTAACCAAGTCTTTATTTTGTGCTTGGTGCGTGGCCAAGTCTTGATTTTGGTGCTCGGTGCGTAACCAAGTCTTTATTTTGTGTTTGGTGCGTGGCCAAGTCTTGATTTTGTGCTCGGTGCGAATCGAAGTCTTGGTATTATGCTTGGTGTGTAACCAAGTCTTTATATTGGTGCTCGGTGCGTAACCAAGTCTTTATTTTGTGCTCGGTGCGTAACCAAGTCTTGGTATTGTGCTCGGTGCGTAACCAAGTCTTGATTTTGGTGCTCGGTGCGTAACCAAGTCTTTATTTTGTGCTTGTGCAGTGCGTGGCCAAGTCTTGATTTTGGTGCTCGGTGCGTAACAAGTCTTTATTTTGTGCTTGGTGCGTGGCAAGTCTTGATTTTGTGCTCGGTGCGGTGCGAACCGAAGTCTTGGTATTATGCTTGGTGTGTAACCAAGTCTTTATATTGGTGCTCGGTGCGTAACCAAGTCTTTATTTTGTGCTCGGTGCGTAACCAAGTCTTGATATTGTGCTCGGTGCGTAACCAAGTCTTGATTTTGTGCTCGGTGCGTAACCAAGTCTTGGTATTGTGCTCGGTGCGTAACCGAGTCTTTAGCCGTGGTGAGTAAAAACTTCGTTTTCCTTTAGAGAGCTCACGAAATACCAGATGAAAGGATAATTCTTTGGAATCCTATCGGATCACTGCATCGAGATCTTTATTGATAATACCGTTTCAGGTATGCTACATTCCATGGATGCATAAATTTTTCTCCACTCAAATATTCTAGCTGGTACGCCCCACCAGATAAGACGTGGCTGACCCGAAATGGGCCCTCCCAGGTTGGCTTCAATGGGCTGGGTTGAATGCCCGTTATCTTTTTCAATACAAGATCGCCGACCTGAAATCTTCTTTCCTTTACTTTCGAATTGTAGTACCTTTCACTCCTTTGTTTATACACTGCATTTTTCATCTCGGCACTGCACCTTTTTTCTTCGAGCAGGTCTAGCTCGGCTCGGAGCGCGGCCTCATTACAGTCTTCTTCAAAATTTGCAATTCTGAAGGTAGGGGCTCCAATCTCGACAGGAATCACCGCCTCGGCTCCATAAGCTAAAGAAAAAGATGTTTCTCCAGTGGCCGCTCGATGTGTCGTTCTGTATGACCATAGTATTGGGTAGTTCCTCCGGCCAATTGCCTTTAGACTCCTCCAATCTCGCCTTCAAGGTATACTTGAGTATTTTATTAACGGCCTCAACTTGTCCGTTCGACTGGGGGTGGTATGGAGTTGAGAAATAGTTTTTTATGCGGAAACCTTCACAAAAATTTCGAAACCTTCGGTTGTCGAACTGTTTCCCATTGTCTGTAACAATCGAATGTGGTATCCCGAATCTACAGATAATAGATTTCCATACAAAGCTCACAACCTTTTCTTCATCTATTTTTGCCAGAGGCTCCGCCTCGGCCCATTTTGTGAAATAATCCACCGCCACGATGGCATACTTGACGCCCCCTTTGCCAGTGGGTAGTGGTCCGATGAGGTCCATTCCCCATTTGGCAAACGGCCATGGGCTAAATACGGAAGTAAGCTGTTCAGGATGATATCTGACCTGTGGTGCAAATCGCTGGCACCTCTCACATCTTTTGACGAGGTCGGTTGCGTCCTTTCTTAGGGATGGCCAGTAGTATCCTTGCCGTATTAATTTATAGGCCAACGTTTGGCCCCCAGCGTGGTTGCCGCATATTCCCTCATGAACCTCTCGAAGTGCATAATCTGCATCTGTCTCGGAAAGGCAGCGTAGGAGTGGGATGGAGTATCCTCGTTTGTATAGGATGCCGTCTACTAGTGTAAACCGAGCCGCTTGAGTTCGTAGTGTTCTGGCCTCAGCTTTGTTTTCAGGTTGAACTCCTTTCTCTAAATATTGGATGATTGGGGTCATCCAAGTCTGTTCGACGCAGTTTCGGTTGTATATATTTTCTTTGCACCAAGTGACGGGGCAGACAGTTGTGTGACAGTGACATCCGTGATGGCATCCGTCCCTGGACTGGAGCCGAGCCGAGCTAAGGCATCTGCTTGCATGTTCTCGGCTCGGGGCACATGTAAGACTTTTGTTTTAAAGTGTGATAATCTCTTCTTGACCAAATCCAAATATTGTGCAATTTTTTGCTCTTTTCGCCGTGTCTTCGCCGTTGATTTGATGAGCGACCAACCGAGAGTCATTTGTGCACCAATAGTTGTTTTAGGCCCATAGAGGGTCGCCATATCTAAGCTTTCGCAGAGCGCTCATATTCGGCCATTTGTTCGTTGGGAATCGAAATCGTATGGCCGAGCAAAGAGCATTTTTCATTTGGATCGATTATCACGATTCCGCCGCCGGCCTGCGGTGGAAGAGCCGTCAACGAATAATTTCCATTCTTGGTCTTCCATGACTTCCAATCGTATGGAAGACGTGAATTCGGCCACAAAATCGGCTAAAGCCTGTCCTTTTATTGCAGTACGTGGTTCGTATATAATGTCAAATTGGCTGAGTTCGACGGCCCACTTAATCATCCGACCAGAAGTATCAGGTCGGTGTAACACCTGTTTCAACGGATAGTTCGTCAATACTATAATCTTATGTTCTAGGAAATATGGACGGAGTTTCGCGCGCAGATGATTAATGAATAAGCCAACTTTTCCATTGGTGGGTACCGGAGCTCGGCATCATGTAACGCTTTGTGGTGTAATAAATGGATGTTGAATAGAGCCATCTAGCTTTGATTAACACCGAAAGTGATGGCGTATTCGGATACCGCCAAGTACAAATACAAGTCCTCCCCTTGGGTCGGTTTTTGTAATATAGGGATTGAAGATAGGTGCTGTTTGAGGGATTCAAAGGCAATCTGTGCTTGCTCGGTCCACTCGAAATTTTTGCTTTTCTTTATAATTTCAAAGAAAGGTTTGCACTTGTCTGTGGACCGAGAAACAAATCGGTTAAGGGCGGCCAATCGGCCTGTTAGGCTTTGTACCTTTTTTATAGAGTTTGGGGATTCTAGGTCGGTGATGGCTTTTATTTTGTCTGGGTTAGCTTCGATTCCCCTTTGGCTGACCATATACCCCAAAAATTTACCCGAGCCGACCCCAAATGTGCACTTTCTCGGGTTTAACATCATCTTGTACTCTCTCAAAACAGCAAACATTTTATTAAGATCGTTTAGATGATCGGACATGTACTGATGATTTTACCAAAGATGTCATCTACATAGACTTCCATAGTGTGACCTATCATTTTCTCAAACATCTTATTTACTAACCTTTGATAGGTCGCACCAAAGATTCTTCAATCCAAAGGGCATCATCTTGAAAGATGAATTCCTCGGCAGAGAAGAATGAGGTATTTTCTTCATCTTCCTGGGTGCATCCGTATTTGGTTGTAACCCGAGTATGCATCCATGAAGCTCATCGGCTCGTGTCTCGCCGTGGCATCCACCATGTAATCGATATTTGGCAATGGATAAGCATCCTTAGGGCATGCTTTGTTGAGGTCGGTAAAATCCACGCATAGGCGCCATCGCCATTCGCTTTTCTTTACCAAAACAGATTGGCGACCCATCGGGATAGAGGGCTTCCGGATGAATTGATTGTCTAGTAGCTTGTTAACATCGATCTCGAGTGCCGCCTGTCTATCGGGGTACGAGTTTGCGCTTTTCTCGGATGGCGGGGCGGAACGTTAGATCAATATTGAGGCGGTGGCAGGCATACTTGGGGTCAATTCCGGGCATGTCTGCGTGAGTCCATGCGAAGACGTCAAGATTATTTCCCAAAACTCGATCAACTCGCCTCGATATGGTTCTCGGGAGATCATGACCAATACGTAGTTGGCGCCCCCGCTTGGCCTTAGGCATTGATTGTATCAACCTTGTTCTCTTTTGGTTCCGCTCGTTTTCTTTTCTTGCTTTGCCCTCCTTGATTTGCGGGGCAATTGCGTCTTCCCGGCCGGCTCATTTTCGATTGCGGCCGCGCTTCTTCCATCATTGGCTCCTTCCCGGCCGACACTGGATTATCCTCCGAACGATCACCACTTTTCGCTCGGACTCCTCCTTGGGTAAGGGATTATCTTGTGTGGTTCCACTGGTTTGCCCTTGTTCCGCCACGTTAATCTCCACCGGTCGGAGTTTAAGAGAGCACTCTCGTGACTCCCTTTGATTCCCTTTATGTATAGCTTCGCCATCAGATGTTGGGAATTTCATACAAAAATGATATATTGAAACGGCTGCTTTTATATGATAAAGCAATGGCCTCCCAATGATAGCATTGTACTCGAATCGGCATTGATTATTTTGAATGTTGTCATGATGATCCGTTTATGCAAACCTTGTCCCATTTGGATGGGCAAATCAACTTCCCGAGCGGGACTATCCTTCCTCCTCCAAACCCCAGAATGCTATCGTTACATGGACGGATATAACTATCATCCACGTTTAATCTTCGAAATGCTCGGACATAAATGACTGACGAATAGCTTCCGGTGTCGATCAAAATTCTGTGAACCGGAATACCCAAAATCGGTGCAGTGATGACCAGAGGGTCAGAATGAGGATGGACCACCTGGTCGGCATCCGCATCCGAGAACACAAAGTGGTAGGTGGTGGCCTTCCTTGATTTCCGCCACCGAACTTGTCTTTCGGCATTGGTTGCTGTCTAACATCGACTTTTCTTTTCTGTTGGAGCGTCTATCCTCTCTTTGTGTTGGTATTGATTCGGCCCGACACTTGACATCATGAGGATCTCCTCCCTGGTTTTCACCGGGGGGCGAGAGAGAGTGGATTGATTACGCGCTCCGGGTTGACACTTGAGTCGATCCGGTGGGGGCGGTAGCTCATGAACGTACCTTTTAAGACCGCCCTGCCGAACAACCCGCATAATTTCCCTAATTAGATCTCGGCACTCGTCAGTATCGTGACCTATCGATTTATGATAGGCACGAGAATCGACGCGAATCTAATTTTGGCGGCTCAATTTTCGGAGGCCGAGCGGAGGCAACAAATTCAGACCATGTACTTCATTCCATATGGCCGATGGAGTGTGTGTCAAAGTACTTTCCTTAGCGCGGCGACTTGGCTCTCGCCTCTTGGCGAGCTCCTAAATCCGGTGGTCGGATTTTTCGAGAACGGCCTAAATCGATCCCGGCCCAACCATTTGGTTCTTTCCTTCCGTCTTTCTTACGCCCCCTTGTTGGTGCTGGGGCGGATTTACTTGCCATGGCTTCTTCCGCACAAATGTGGCGTTCGCGCGGACTAGAAATTCTTGGTACGAGGTCGCCCGATTCGTGGATGGAGTAATTGAACCAAGTCTCGGGGCTAGTCCAACCATGGTCGCGATCAAAATGGCGTCATCCGACACCGGTTCCATCTCTCGAACTTGTTTATTGAACCGAGAAATATAACTTTTCAGGGGCTCGTCCCTCCCTTGTTTGATGTTTACGAGGGAGTCTTTAGCGCGGCTCGGACTTTGGGCGTTAAGAAATGTGTCGTAAAGCGGAGGCCGATCCCCCATGCTTGAATGGATCCCTGTGGCGGGGTCCTAAACCAACAGCAGTGGGCTCGGTCGCCCAAAGTCGGGGAAGGGCCTGCAGAGGATGGCATCGCTTGATCGTATAATTCCATCCATGCTAAGTACTTGTGAACGTGAGTGGTCGGGGTCGGTTTTCCCATTATAGAGACCGACCTGGGGATTTTCAACTTTGGCGAACGGGTCGCCAGGATTCGAGGGGAAAATGGCGAGGCAATTTGGGTGGCTCATTACTTGGGGCGGTCTTCGAGGCGTTTTCGCCATCGGACCACCTTCCAATTCGTTCGCACGACGACGTGGCGGTGTATTTCTACATCCGTTCTGCCATAAGCTAGGGCCTTGGACCCGATTGACCCTGAGTTTCTCCCGCTCATCCAGGAAACCCGAGCGGGAACTTATCGTCGAGCCGGGCGAAAGGGATCAACTCCCGTCGTCCGGCGAACACCGAGTGGGCATGACGATGTCGCGTTTGCTCGGAAATGACTCGCTATACGACTTTGCTCCTCCTCATCTTCTCTCTGCGCCGCCTTCGTCATGACGGACATGTTGTTCATTACCCGAATCAAGCTTCTTGGGCTTCGTGGCGAGGAAGTCCGGGAATTTGAGGATTAATGTTAACATTTAGTTGTGGGTTGAGTGGGTTAGTATTTGCAAGGAGTGGAGGAGGTGCTTGAGAGTTTGTGGTGGCGAGAGTTTGTGATATAAGTTGGTTCATTTCTTTGTACAAAAGTTGGGTTGGCGATTAAGCGAGCAAAAGGAAATAAAGTAGTGCTCCCCGCTTCCGTTTGGAGCATATTGTGGCCATTCATACGGCCAGGTTGGTTGTTCAAATGTTGCTTTTGATCAAACGGGCATTTTTCTAGTTGACTCATTTTTGTCTATTATCAAAAGGTTAAGCGTCAAACTTTACCTGGTTTTTATTTCACTTGCTTTTGACTGGAACTCGGACTGGACCAATACGGGCCCTCCTTCTAGCGCCAATTTGTTGACGTGCGTTTTGGTCAACAAGCAGAAATATGTAAAAGGTTTAACACGTGGAAATGAAAACGCGTCGTAACGTATGTTTATTTCGGCTAATTATGCCTTTTTTGTATTTCATGCGAGCGGATTATTGGGGGTCGGTCTTTCTTATAATTTGTTACAATTGCCTCCCTTTTCTTTTCTCCTTTTCAGACTCTTTATACCCCTTTGAGTAAGTGGGTTTACAATAGTCATCTTTGCACTAACTATTCATTAATTAATAAAATAGTTAAAGAACGACACATGTCCTCTATAGTTGTGCATGTCAGCCAAAACTTGCCACTTGTCGACTTCTCTTCATAATTCTCTGACATGTGGCAGTTTCTGATACCAATAAAGTGTTAAGCATGGGCATGTGATTATTTTTACGAAGCTGTCGCGCGTGCGTTTCATATTGAAATTTGGGCTCGGGGCTCGGCGGCCGTGTTGCGGTTGGGCTCGAGCGGTTGGGCTCGGTGAGAGGGCGAGCCTAATTCGTGACGTGTCGTCGTACATCATTGTTGACATCACTTGTAGGTTGCCTACCCGGATATATGTCGATCGATGGCGTGGATTAATTTCTCACGCTCGGCTCGGGTATCATCGGTATTTTGTTCGGTGGCACACCGGTGTGTGTGCGCCAGACAATGTTGCGCGCCGTGCAGGCGCTAAAGATAATTTTTTAAATCTAAGGGGTTGGCGCAGTCATGTTAGCGCCCCCGATTTAAATTAAAAAAATGAAAAATATGACAATCTGTTAATTTTGTCGAATTTGATCATTAACTAATAATCGTAAGTATCTATGATTAATTATAAATTCGCATTCAAAATTAATATGTGTTAACAAAATTATTTATTAAATACATAATTTTGACTAATGCTAATCCTAATATCTATGACCACCGGTGCCACATCCCGGAGGATGTCTTTTCGCTGGCTCGCTTTAAGACCGTATTCAAGCATTATCAATATCCTGTTGGTTAGAAGTAGCGGGCTCGGATCCATGTCCATATAATTTCCCGAAATCCATCGGGAATTGGTACGGGCGAATCTCGAAAACTTGGCGCGCATACGTAAATGGACTGTCATTCCCACATCCGTGTTAAGCGGTCAAGTAAATGATGTGAACTCCCTGGGGACGTTATGAATCGATCATAATTCACGAGGTTGTGGCATATATGGTGTGTGATGCGAAGTGGAGGGACCTGCCGCATATCCAGATGGACCTCCCGCATATCTAGATGGACCTGGCGCATATGCAGATGGACTCAACGCATATCCAGATGGACCTACCGCATATGTGTGAGGTGTCTGTGGCGCAGTAGTGGTCGTCCGTGTGCTGCGTGCCCGATCATGCACCTGTGACGAATCAGATGTCTCTGGAAATGGTTCTGGTGGAGGCATCCCTAGGAGACGCCGCACACTAGTCGTCTCCTCAATAAAATCACGTCTCAGGTTATCAACAGACTGCGGGTCAGAAGCACTAACATCCCGAACACTAATCCACATCCGATCGAGTAGAGTAGTCTGTAACACACAAATATCAGAAATATATACATAATGTTATAATTTAAATATGCATAATAGTAAATTTATAGGTAAATTATCATGGCATCTCGAGCTGCAGTATCGCTTGGCTGATACCCGACTGTCGTGTGCACGTTCTGTGGAGTTATTAATTGTCGTGTAATACGACTGTACCATGCTTGATATCCACGAATTGTGCTCCTACCCTGACCTATCGCATCACCTCCAACAATTGACTTGTATGCCATCGCCCAATACTGGACCCATGCATCATGAACCTATGGCCAATCCCATCTGGATTGCCTTTTGTAGTAAAATCATGGAGTGATGTGTGTGTTTGTGCGGGCACATCGGGAATATCTTTGTCTAAGGCCAAACCGCCTCAACACTCGCTCTTGATGGTGAATATCCATGATAGCGTGATCTATCAATGGGCACCGAGACCTCCATGACTCCGAAATACATCGTGGTCCCAATGTTGTTATATCTTTTGGCTCCATGTCATATGGCTCCCAAATCCACTGTGATAAATTCAATTGTAGATTAATAAATTTGAATATGTACTTAAAATTACTTAGTATGAATATAAATCCTTACGTGTCTATCTATAAGTCTATCGAGCATGTCCCACGATGATACGTGCGGAATGACTAGCAAGTGTGTGTAACTACAAGATCGCATCCACCTAAATGTGAAAATAGTACATATTAATTACATATTTTGGTGTAAGGAGTTTAATGTTGAATATATGCAATGTTAGTAGTGTAGTACCTAAAGACCGTGCGGCGGAAATGGTAGCTCATCTACAACGGCCTGGTCCACATATAATATAAATCTGTGGGAACTCGAGAACGTATGGTATGAGGAACAATCACGGTAATCCTGGTCCAAGCCCAAATCTAACATAACATGTAAAGAAATGACCAATGAGTACATACATTTATTTATCTCGATATGTAAATATAAAGACATACGATGCTAAATTTAAATTTACGTAATAGTAGCATGGGTCCACCAATTTCCAGACTTTCCAACCTCTCTTCAAGTTCATAACTCTCAGACAAGAATGCCAAGACAAAGACTACCCCAACTATACTTGGTTGCTCACAAAATACTCCTTTCCCACGAACTAGCTTTCCGACCGAACTCCTTCACGAAACATGCACAAAGGGGGGCCGGAGGGGTACTCTAATGTACCTCTCCGATGCTTAAGTTAGAAACTTGGAAGAGAAGCAAGAGGCAAAAATATAATATATGAAATAAAAGTGTGATTAGGTTAAGAATGAACCTGGTCTTGAGCTTTTATAGCTTAGCCCGGATTAGGGTTTCCATAAAATTCGGGATTCAGTTACGATTTGGTAACAAAATCATGATTAAAATAGGATCGGATCTCTAAAACCCTAATTTCAAGATCCAAGGACTTCAGACCCGAGCTGACATATTACACTTCAGATCGTCGTATCAACTTTCATAACCAGGGAAACCTCCCCTAATTACCCGTCCTAACAAATCAGCCTTTCTTTCACTCAAAGGACCGGAACAACTCGGCCTCATGAGTAAGATATAACTTAGCCCATCAAATGGATCAGCATAATCCCTTGTGCTAAACAGTTGGCCTCATGCATACCAAACCAACCCAACACTTAGGCTCACAGAATCAACCCAAGATTTCTTAGCCTCAAACAGATCGGCCCCATACTCGGGCTTCACAGATCGGCCCCATACTCGTGGCTTACTAGATCAGCCCAATATTCGATCTTCATAGATCGGTCCGATACTCAGGGCTTACTAGATCGGCCCAATATTCAGGTCTTAATAGATCGGCCTGAGTGGGTGAAGCCCAACAGCCCGACCCAGATTATATTTACCCCTTATCAATACTGTGAAGCATCCTACAGCTGCTCCAAGTAATGCATAGACATTTGTTGCGGATGAATCGGCATCAAAAAACTACCAATAAGTAGGAGCGCATTCCTCGAGCGTCTTGTTCATGGTGTTTAAAACCTCTGACTTGAGTGTACTGTTTGTCCTCCGAAATATACGATTATGGTGATCATGTTTGACATTGCGCCTATATATTATAATGATAATACAGTTAAATAATTGAAATCAAGTTTGACATTGCTTACATACGGGATTATTTATACAATTCAACAATTATTATAGGATAAATAATACGAATATTAAAATTTATTTCAGCGATAGGAAGTAATTTTACATAAAAAAATTATATGTGTATATTTTTTTAATAAGTAAATAAAATTTGTACTCATAAATATAATGACGAAATTAACATACAATATTTTCGGACACAAAAATAAAATACAATATATGATGAAATAAATATTAATTTAAGACATACTTGAAAAATACCTAGGAAACCCAAATCGAAAAATGCCTAAGCTCAAATCGCTAAAAATGTCGGAAGCCCAAATTGGCCGAAAACCACTTTGTCGTCGAAACCCAAATCGCCAAAAGTTTTGAAAGCCCAAAAGTAACTTTTA
The DNA here is from genome assembly GCA_016081115.2 of Rehmannia glutinosa. Taxonomy (NCBI): domain Eukaryota; kingdom Viridiplantae; phylum Streptophyta; class Magnoliopsida; order Lamiales; family Orobanchaceae; genus Rehmannia; species Rehmannia glutinosa. The sequence continues at coordinate 17,576 of JABTTQ020000585.1, forward strand.
TCTGTTTGTGTGTGTGTTTACGTTTACTGGCTAGGGGGGTGGATGAGGAGGGCAGTGGTGATTGTGGAGTGGAGTTAGAGAGAGCAGCCGAGAGCAATTTGTGTGTGTATGGAATGGTTTTGGGGGATATTTATAACTAGGGGATGGGTTTTTGGGGTGTTTTTTTTTTTTTTAAATTTCACGGTTGGCGCACTTGCAGTGCGCCAAGGCGTCAACGCCGCCATCGCTTTGTCGGTTTTGTCCGACGAGTGCCTCATTATCCATCTTTGGCGCACCGTGGTGTGCGCTAGAGCCTTTTTTATTTTAATTTAAAAATTCTGCCGCACATTTAATGTGCGCCAGCCATACGAATTTTACTAAAAAAAAAATTCAAAATCCTAGCGCGGAAAGGAGGTGCGCCAACCGTATATCTGGCGCACACGGTCCGAGTATAATACCAATTAGCCAAAATTCCACCATATTTTCACAATTTCTACTCAAATTTACAATATTCAAGCAAATTCCCTAGAATTACAATAGTACATTGCATTTGAAATCGTACAAAAATTCTCCTCAACAAAAAAAATATTATGCACAAAAATTGAGTCGCTACTTATATATGATGGATGTATAAATTAAAATAATGATGTGTGATTATTGGGTGCAATAATGCAATTAAGTTGTATTCATATTTGAGATAATACGAGTCCTATTTAGATGGTGTTTATCAAGAAACCTCTTATGTACTCCAACCGATATATGATATTGAGATATATATTGATATCTCTCCGTACAATATCAAACCAATTAAAAAACGCCCCTACACTAAGAGAAAATAAACTCTCTCCTAAAAATTTTCTCTACTTTTTTTTTTTTCTTCTTGGAGTATCACCAAAGTTATCCAAGGGTTTAAGTTGTGCATATCAAAGTAAATAACTCTCATAGTTCCACATACCAATGAGAAAGACGATGAGTGATCTTATTCGTGGTGTATCAAAAGAAGGTTTGTAGTCTTGTAGATAAACTTAATCTTGGCTAAGTGGATCAACGATTCATGCTGCAAATATGTACACTCGATCCACTTTATATGTCAAATATGTAATTTATCTTTTGGCCCATATTTGTTAACAGGGATAATTGCAAAATTCTCCTAAGATTTGGACTAATTACAAAAAAACCAAAGAGGTTTTTAAAATTACGTAAAACCCTTGAGTGTTTGATTTTTTCTTAAATTTAAGAGGGTAACTATAATATATTGATAAATGTAAGGAAAGATTTTGAAATATTTTTTCATATAAAGGGAAAAAATGTAAGATGGAACAAACTTAAAGGAGGCTTTTGTACTTTTCGAAAATCCTTTAATTTTTTTGTAATTAGCCCAAAACTTAGGGAGGTTTTTGTAATTATCCCTAATGGTATTGTCATGTACCTAGTAGTTCAAGAACATATGAAAAGCTAATGGCATGCTTGCGTTACTGTCCTAAAAATTCATTACTTACATGTTATTTAGTAAACTCAAGTATTGTACAAAGGATGTCAATTTTGGACCCGATAAGCAAACCTGACACAAACTTAACACGAAATCAATGGGTATGGGTCTAGGCTTCATGAATCCGTGTCCAATTTGGGTCCAATCCGAATAATCGCCAATTAAATAGGTCGGATTCGATCAACCTATTATGACCTATTTAACCCGTCTAACTCGTTTGTCAATTTAAAACAAAACTAAGTAAATAATTATTACAAGAAAAACAACAAAGAAGACATATCCTTAAAACTTAAAAGGGTTAAGCGGACGGCTTTGGGGTTACCCGTGAAATAAGCAGGTCGGGTATGGGCTAAGATTCTGACACGAATGGGTTGACTATTTTTGACACGCGAACTCACGAACCCGGACCCAACCCAAATTGACACCCATAATTGTACCTGAGTACCACAAAAAAGCGTCGGCAATAAAGTAATACTTTGTTGGATATAAAAAGGGGATTTTAAGGGCAAAATCATATATCTAAGACAAAAATGCTTTGGTCGACCACCTACGGACTGTTCGTTAGAAGGATCCAATCCAACCTATGATCTCTCGGGCCTCGTGATATTTTTGTAATATTGACGATAGTATCGCTAGAATTTAACGACCGGATTTTTTTGCCTTAATAAGAATTTTATTAATCATGTTTTTTTAAGGAATAATAATGGTGAATTATGAATTTATTAATGATTTTACTAGATAATATAATTTGTTAAATTACGGATAATAAAAGAGTCTTTTTAATTTGATAGGATTTATTTTATTTGGGCCTTATAACGAATAATCGAACCTTTAATTAATTTAGAGTATTAAAGATGGCCCATGTTGTTAGTAAGTTAATAATAAAGCCCATATATCCAAAATCTAGTCTAATTTTTTGGAGTAGGTTAAAATACGAGATATAAGTGCACGTAAAATACACACATTAAGAACACATAAAGAAACGTTTAGAAGAGACGCAGAGAACGACAGAGAGAGAACGACTAGAGAGGGGAAAAGAGAAAAAAGAAAAGTGACTTCCTCAACGCGGGTTGATTCGATAGAGGCCTGAGAAGAATTTTGTTATCCATAAGTTGAACAAGCAAGTAATCTCATTAGTTTTCACGTAGATTTAGGTTTGTAATGATGTTACATGATTTTCATTATGTTAATTTTAAGGCCTATTGCTTTATCATAATTGATCGCAAGGCTTTGTTTCATCATGTTTGACTACTACAAGAATTGGCCATTTGTGTATGTATTGGTTTGCCGCCTTATGTGATAAGAATTTATGTGTTAATGTGGTAGTTGGCTTGCCACCAACTATTCTGGATTGTGTGAGTGAATGATTTTTCTCTTACTAATTGAATGTAGAGTTTACCTTAAATAGTTTTGCATCATTGAATATAAGGTTTTTCTTTAATTATTTGAATGTAAGGTTTTTTCCTAAATAGGTTTGAGTAATTGAATATAGGGTTTTCCCTTAATTAAATGAATGTAGGGTATTTATTCCCCATATGACTTTTCCCAAGTATATTTGAATCTAGACTCTAGAGTTCACTAATTAATTGAACATAAGGTTTCCCGATTAGTTGAGCATTGGGTTTATCCTCGATTAATTAAATGTAGGGTTTTCCCTTAACTAAATGAATTTAGAGTTTCCTCTAACTAATTGAATATGAAACTTATCCCAGAATCGGTTGAACATAGGGTTTTTCCCTAACTAACTGAATATAAGATTTTTCCCAATTAATGTTGAGTATCTTTAATGTAGGTTTATCCTCATTTACATGTTTCAAATCATGTTTACATTTAATATGTTTGCTAATTAATGTGATTTAATTATTATGTTTATGCTCTTTAAGTTTATGTTCGTATTCAATTGAAGTTGCATCACTTAGGTTCATGCATCATTTAATGTATGTTCATAGCATTTCACGAGCATACAAAGATTAAGTAAAGTCAAGTTTTAAGTCTATAATTAATAAAAAAAAAAAAACGGGTTATGATTTGTTGTGAGTGGGAAATAGGCACGAGGGACCGACGCGTTCGACAACACACCGCTTGCGGCTGAAGTTAATATTAAAAGAAAAGGGCCTTCGGGCAAAATGAAAGGAAATGGGACTTCGGGCAAAATGTTAATCGGGTTCCAAGTAACAGGCCCATGCGACCCTAATTAGAACAATGTGTTACCAAGTGAGCTCGCGTCCTAAGAATGTTTTACGGAAAGAAAGACAATATGAGAAAGACTTTTAAGTAAATTAAATGTGTGAAGTCTTTTTAAGTTAAAAAAATTAAGATATTGGTTTTTAAGTAAATTAAATGTGTGAAGTCTTTTTAAGATAAAAAAAAATTAAGATATTGCATTAGACATGCATTCATGCATGAGATTACTTGTTGAGCTCCTTTAGCTCATTCCACGAACGTTGAATATTTTTTAGATGAGAACCCAAATGAGGAAGGAGATGGCGTAGCGCGGTGACTCTAAAACCCACATCTTTCATGATTACCATGTCCTTCGAATTTCTATTATTTATAAAGTTTGACTTTTTAGTTTATTCATTCATTTTGCAAAGTTTTCAAAAGAAATAAGTTTTTTATTAATCCGTATTTTAAGCATTCTATTAATTAAATTATTTTTTTATTTTATTTCTTATTTTCTCGCATTAAAATTCCAAAGCAAGCTAGAAAGGGTGCTACAATAACAATTAAAAATATTAGTTTTCCTACTAATAGTATTAGTAGTACATCCGAAAAGTATTAGTAATCCTATTGAATAATATTTTTAGTAATCCTCATAAAAGGTATTAATTGTTTCCCCTTATAAAAAGTATTAATAATCCAATTAAAATGTATTAGTTGTCTCCTTGATAAGTATTAGGCACTGACGTAATATTAGACAAGTGACGTAGTATCACTAGGGCCCTTAAAAATATCAGTTTTTCCTCTAAAAAGTATTAGTAATACTTATGAAAACTATTAGTAATCCCCTTAAACAATATTTTTAGTAGTCCTCATGAAAAGTATTATTTTTTCTCTCAAAAGTATTAGTAATAATCCTAAAATATACTAGTAGTCCCCTTGAATAGTAATCCTCCTAAAATATATTAGTAGTCCCCTTTAAAAGTATTAGACTTTCCAATTAAAAGTATTTTGTAATTTCCCTGAATTTATATTTTATAATTTCCCCCAAAAGTATTAGTTTCTCACCTAAAATGTATTATTAGTCTCTCTGAAAAGTATTAGTGATTATTTTTTAGTAGTTCCTTGGAAGAATATTAAATGTTGAATTGAAAAGTATTACATGTTGAAATAAAAATTATTACGGTTTAAGTTAAAAGTATTGCACATTTAAATGAAAAGATATTACACATTAAATCGAAAAATATTACAAATTTGCGAGAAAAGTATTACACATTTAAGTGAAATGTATTATTAATATACAAGCAAACCCCTAATACAACTTTAACTCACCATCCGGCATTCACATCCTCAAAACACAACAAAAATGTAAAATTTTAACACGTCTTTTACTTTTTCATTCTTCTTCCATTCGAGTACTTCCTCCAACAACTCATTGTACTTCAAGGCAAAATATCAATCACCCAAGCCAACAATAAGAAACGAAAAAGAAAAAGAAAAGGAATATAGAAGAAAGAGAGGTGTAATACATAACTGTTTTCTCGCATTAAGCTTCTACAAATGCAATGAAAAACCAAGCAAATATTTTCTTGTTACGGATAAGGTGACGCTAAAAGCACACACATATGAGGTTGTGGTGTGCTAGGTGTTGGAAATTTTGGTTTTGATAAAGTGGGTGTCGACCGACTTTGACGAATTTTTCGGTGGCTAAATATTTAATTCTGGAGGAATTAAATTATATATTATTAATCTACGTTCCGAGTAGATGTTCGTAGTATTTTTTATTTCTCAAAACCGAATTTTGGTGAGTGAGAAATTAATACACGAAGGTAGCCACATAAATGGGCATTATGTAAAGATTATTTAAAGGGAAATGAAAGGCTTATGCCTTATCCCACATGGAATAAAAATCATAGTTTATCCTAGTTTATTTACTAGAAGGTGTTATTTGTTGTATAAACTATAACACAAGTGGATGATCACAAGTGGGCCACACGCGCGCGCGCCCGCCCGCCCGCCTGGGACTGGGCTTGGGCATGGGCATGGGCCTGGGCCTGGGCGGGCGGCCCGGCCCTATTGGGCCCGGGTCCTGGTCCACTAAAGTTTTGCCACTCGAAAATGGGCTTGGGCCAGGTTCGTGTGATTTGTTGGAGTTAGTAACTCCAATGTAAGTGGTCATTCGAAAAGAGCCCACTACTTATGCATTATAGAGTAGTGGGGTGTAACATCCGGGATGTTACAATTGGATTAATGCCCACTACTTTTTGTTATCTCCCGCAGTGTGTTTGTCTACAAATTCATTTGAGTGCATTGCAATTGGTACAGAGCAAATATTCATACACAAAGCCATATTTCTCGCATTCTCGCACAAAAAGTCCAAAGAACAACCCGATCATCAACACTTTTTCGTTCGAAGGTGCTACGTGTTAGTGGTGCTACTACCACGTAAGACGGCCGTTTTATCTTTGGAGGCAATACGTCAAACCGTGAGCACTAGCCGAGACGTAATTGTCTTGCGGATAGAGAGTATCGACTCGGCTACAAACTACGATTCTGTTTTTGTTTGTAATAGAATAGTTCATTTCGATTTGTAATTGAGCCATTGTGAAGGCTTTCCCATTGTAACCAATACATTGTGATCAACAATCGCAAGACAATTAGCGAACTTCACGATGGCAAGCTCAAGCGTAACCCCAATCATCCCTCCCCGCCCAAACCGAGAAACCCGAAAAATTCATGGGTTTCGACTTCAAGAGATGGCGGCAAAAAATGCTTTGTTTTATCGACTACTCGAGCCGGGCGAAGATCGACCGAGACGACGTTGTTGTTGAGAACGAAACAAATCTTTGAAAACGCTGCGTTTGATGCATGAGGCCAGGGTGATTTCTGTCGTAACTATGTCCTAAACGGACTTAGTGATGCACTTTACGAGTGTGTATTGTCTTTGTGAAATCCTCCAAAGAATTGTGGGATTCTTTGGAGAAGAAATACAAAACCTAGGATGCCGGCACAAAGAAATTTGTTGTCGGTAAGTTCTTGGATTCTCGTGATGGTTGATTCTAAAACCGTGATGGAACAAGTTCGGAAGTTCGATTGATCCTACATGAAATATCTGCCGAGGGAATGGCTTTTGCAGGAAGCATTCCAAGTGGCCGCATTGATTGAGAAATTGCCCCCAAGTTGGAGGGATTTCAAGAATTATCTCAAACATAAGCGAAAGGAGATGGGACTAGAGGATCTCGATTGTCAAACTCATAATTGAGGAAGACAATAGGAGGATTGACTCTAAGTCCAAGCTTGTCCCTATGGAGTCAAAAAGCGAACTTGATGGAGCACGGCTCGTCAAGTAACTCGAAGAAAGGCCTAACGATAAAGGCAAGAAACCGAATTTGGAAAATTCCGGGGAGCTTGCTACAAGTGGCAAACCGAACCATATGGTGGATCGCCACCAAAGAAAAAGAAAACCAAACCGATCCAATGCCAATGTGGTTGAAGAAAGGGAGCCGTGAAGTTGACATGTCGGCGGTGGTGTTTGAAGCCAATATGGTGGATAACCCGAAAAAGAATGGTTTGTGGATCCGGTGCCACTTGCCATGTCTGTTTCGATAAGGATGCATTCTCTTCTTACATCCCATCGACCGGAAGAAGCTCCATATGGGGAATCACGCCTCTTCGATGTTCTTTGGCGTTGGAAGTGGTCTGCTAAAGCCGACTTCGGGAAAGGAGTTGAAGCTGAAGGATGTCCGCATGTCCCGGACATCAGAAAAAAATCTGGTTTTGGGTTTCGCCGTCAACCATGGGTTTAGACTAGTTTTGAGTCACGAAAAGTTTGTACTTAGCAAATTTTGGACAGTTCCTTGGTAGGGGTTATCTAGACAAAGGATCGTTTCAAAATGAATGTAATGATTGTACGCCGTTTTGGCGAGAATATGAATAAGAATGAATCTTCTTTCGTTTATATTCTTTGAGTGCTCTAATTTATGGCATATTAGATTAGGACATGTAAATCAATGCTATAAAAACATTGGTAAATTTAGAATTAATTAATTTACTCAAGTAAACTCACAAAGAAAATGTGAAGTTTGTGTTGAAGCTAAAATGGCTAAATTACCGTTTCATTCGGTTGAAAGGAGCACTTCACCTTTAGAGTTGATACACACCGATGTGTGTGATCTAAAATTTGTGCAAACTAAAGGTGGTAAAAATATTTCATCACATTTATTGATGATTGCACAAGGTTTTGCTACTTATACTTGTTAAGAAGCAAATATGAAGCATTAGAGGCTTTTAAGAATTATAAAAATGAAGTTGAAAATCAACTTGATAAAATAGGATTAAAATAATTCGAGTGATAGAGGTGGCGAATATGTTGCACCATTTGAAGAACTATGTACTCGATCGGGAATAATTCATCAAACAACAAAGCACCATATTCACTACGATCTAAGCGGTGTTCTTTGAGCCGAACGAAAAACCGGACTCTAAAAAGAGATGATGAATGCCATGTTGATAAGTTCCGGATTACCCCGAGAATATGTGGGGGAAAGCGCTTTTAATGACCAACCACATATTGAATAAAATACCACTTAAAAGGAAAGATAAGACACCTTACGAATTGTGGAAAAATCGTAAGCCTTCTTATAAATACCTTAAAGTGTGGGGGTGTTTGGCTAAGATAGCAATACGAACGAAAACAAGTTAAAATTGGACCAAAGACAGTTGATTGTGTCTTTGTGGGATATGCATACCAAAGTAGTGCATATAGGTTTATGATACATAAGTCGGAAAATCCAGGAAATGATCAAGGTACCATAATCGAATCAAGGAATGCTATATTCTTTGAGGATGTCTACCCTTGTAGAGAAAAGTTAGAAGTGAGTACTAATAAAAGAACTCACGAAGCGCAAATGGTTCAACACCAATTAGTGAAGAACCTGGAAGACGCAGAAGAGGTCTAAGACGGCTAAGTCTTTTGGGCGATTACATAACATTTATGTTAGATGGTGAGCCAAACTCGATTAAAGAGGCTCTAAGCGGTCCGGATGCTCGCTCGGCAAGAAGCTATCAATAGTGAAATCGAGTCCATTTACGTAGAACCATACTTGGGAGTTGGTTGATCTCCCCGTGTCATAAACCTTTAGGATGTAAATGGATCCTAAAGAAGAAGTATAAAGCAGATGGAACTATTGATAAGTATAAAGCACGGCTTGTAGCCAAAGGCTTTAAACAAAAAGAAGGATATGACTTCTTTGACACCTATTCTCCGAACAAGGATTGCGTCTATTTGCGATTCTTTGCTTTGCACAATCTAGAGATTCATCGAGATGGACGTCAAGACGGCGTTTACGAATGGAGAGATAGATCTTTGAAATATACATGGAACAACTCGAAGGGTTTGTTGCACCGGTCAAGAAAAGAAGGTGTGCAAGTTAATAAGATCCTATGTACGGATCAAACAAGCTCCAAAACAATGGCATCTTAAGTTTGACAATACGATGTTGTCAAATGGATTTAAAATCAACGAGTGTGATAAATGCGTATATGTCAAAGGGACATCGAAGCATTTGTCATAGTTTGTCTATACGTAGGCGATTTGTTAATCATGGGTAGTAGTCATAATACTATCATGGAGACTAAAAGAATGTTAAAGAGGAACTTTGACATGAAGGATATGGGGACCGCCGATGTAATCCTTGGGATAAAAATCGTGAGAACTCCTAATGGAATTATCTTGTCGCGAGTCCCCACTATGTGGAGAAAGTGCTCAAGAAATTCAAAGCTTTTGATGATTCACCGTCAAAGACGCCCATTGATTTAAGTATACATCCGGTTGCTAATAAAGCGAGAACCGGTGGCTCGGATGGAATACTCACGTATAATAGGCGATCGATGTACATCACAAATTGTACACGCCCGGACTTGGCCTACCCCGTAAATATGTTGAGTAGGTTCACGAGCAATCCAAGCCATGAGCATTGGAAAGCGTTAACCAGGGTGTTAAAATACTTGAAGTATACCTTGGATTATGGGCTATACTACTCAAGATATCCACTGCATTTACTTGAAGGATATAGTGATGCTAGTTGGATTTGATTCGAAAGATTCTTATTCAACTAGTGAATACATATTCACCATTGGAGGTGGTGCGGTATCGTGGAAGTCCACGAAGCAAACGCGTGTATAGCTCGGTCCACCATGGAATCGAGTTTATAGCTTTGGATAAAGTGGTGAAGAAGCAGAGTGGCTTCAAATTTTCGGAAGATATTCCATGTTGGAGGAAGCATGTGCCTTCTGTGATGATTTGTGATAGCCAAGCGGCTATAGGAAGGGCACAGAGCAATATGTATAACGGTAAGTCTAGACATATTCGTCGGAGACACAATACCGTTAGACAATTGATCTCAAATGGTGTGATGTCAATTGACTACGTAAAGTCAAAAGACAATTTGGCGAGATCCTTTGACAAAAGGATCGAATCGAGATCAACGGGTAAATTGCTAGAGGGAATGGGCCTGAAGTCCACAAAGTAAAAATAACTATCATAGTGGTAACCCAACCATGATGATGGAGATCCCAAGAACTTGGTTCAATGGGAAAACTAAACTATGAATGTTATGTTGTAACACTTGGAAATAATATTTCAACCCATCCCTAGAAAGCAATACCAAGTGTTGAAACACCTGCAAAGTTGTGGTGAGGCTAAGTCATTTGACTTTTAATGATTCCTACACCTCGTTGAGGTTGAGTATGGGGGATACTCGGATAGGAGATCACCTATATAAGTGAGAAGTGCGGGCCGCTTCAAAGTAACACTTATGAATCCAAAGTGGTGTCCATGGCGAAACGGACACAAAACGTGAGAACGAAGGTGTTGAGACCTTATTGTGTTAATCTTGTTGACTCGGTATACACCGTGGAGGAATAGTTCAAGGCATTGCGTCCACTAAGCCGCCCGATGTACTGCCGATGGTATTGACTACGGAAGGTTCAAAGCCATAAGCTACCTTTCCGAATGCAATATTGTCTCTTGAGGATCGGTTTGCGTGTCCGCATTCATGCATACATTAATTTCCACTCATGTGGGGGATTGTTGGAAATTTTGGTTTTGATAAAGTGGGTGTCGACCCGACTTTGACGAATTTTTCGGTGGCTAAATATTTAATTCTGGAGGAATTAAATTATATATTATTAATCTACGTTCGAGTAGATGTTCGTAGTATTTTTATTTCTCAAAACCGGATGAGTGAGAAATTAATACACGAAGGTAACCACATAAATGGGCATTATGTAAAGATTATTTAAAGGGAAATGAAAGGCTTATGCCTTATCCCACATGGAATAAAAATCATAGTTTATCCTAGTTTATTTACTAGAAGGTGTTATTTGTTGTATAAACTATAACACAAGTGGATGATCACAAGTGGGCCACACGGCGCGCGCCCGCCCTTGACCCCGACCCGCCTGGGCCTGGGGATCGACTGGCTTGGGCATGGGCATGGGCACTGGGGGAGCTTGGGCGGGGCGGCCCGGCCTATGGGCCGAGGTCCAGGTCCACTAAAGTTTTGCCACTCGAAAATGGGCTTGCCCGATCGAGTGATTGTTGGACTGTTGGAGCCAATGAATCGGACATTGTAGGTGTCCAGGTTAGGTGTCGTTGGAGTTAGTAACTCCAAAGAAGTCATCATCGAAAAGAGAGCACTACTTGTCATGCATTATAGAGTAGTGGGGTGTAACATCGGGATGTTACAATTGGATTAATGCCCACCACTTTTTGTTATCTCCTGCAGTGTGTTTGTCTATAAATTCATTTGAGTGCATTGCAATTGGTACAAAGCAAATATTCATACACAAAGCCATATTTACGCATTACGCACAAAAAGTCCAAAGAACAGGTCATCAACACTTTTTCGTTCGAAGGTGTACTTGTGTTAGTGGTGCTACTACGAGAAGACGGCCGTTTTATCTTTGGAGGCAATACGTCAAACCCGTGAGCACTAGTAAAGGGACGTAATTGTCTTGCGGATAGAGAGAGTATCTCGACTCGCGCTTACGATTCTGTTTACATTTGTAATAGAATAGTTCATTTCAGTTTGTAATTGAGCCATTGTGAAGGCTTTCCCATTGTGATCAACACTAGGGCACTAACGAGAAATTTTCGTTTTGCATTTGTGTGCATTCTTTTATTGGGTTTTGTCTTCTTTTATTTAATTGTCCAGGTTTTGGGAGTTGAGTTGTTGGATCGGGTTAGACTGTATCCGTCTAACGGATTAGATCCGTTAGAACTTCTGGTAGGAGGCCTCCTCTATATCTAATATATTTATTTACTTTCTTTTTTTTTAAAAAAATAAGTAGGGACAAAAACTGAGAAATTTTCAAAAGAAAAAGAAGAAAATGAATGAATAGGAAAAGAAGTTCACATTTATTGACTTTTTGTGTTTAAAAAATACAAGTAGACTTAGAGATACTTTGGCATGAATCGGGAGGCAAGCCGAAATCTCACGACCAAAAGAAATCATTGGTGGAATTAAGCCTACTTTTTATCACATAAAGCTGTATTATCTTTATGAGGTCCCATTTTGAAGGATCGTCGTACCCACATAAGTCAAATCTTAGTCTTTACCTTTTATTTGAAATGGTCCTTTTTTTTTCCTCTTTAAAAGGAATCCACAACTACTATTATTCAAGCATACATTCGTGCGAGTAGTAAACCATACTATACAAATCTTGTATGCACTACGAGAAGTGGAGATTTTAATTTGAGACCATCATACACCACTAATTACCCATGATGGGCAATTGAAATGGTTTTTGTGGATCCAATTGTTGGAATTTGTTTGGTAAATGGGTGTTGACTGATTTTTATCAAATAATTAAGTGATTTCCATTAGTGAAAAATGGAATTAAATCATTTGTAAAAATTCTACTAAGAAAGTAGATGAGAATACCATTTGGAATTTCTCAAAACCAATTAGGGTGATTGAGAAATTAATGCAAGAATTAGCCACTTAATACTAGAAAATGTTTTGAAAAATAGAAAATATGGGGAAGGATAAATGTTCCATCCCACATAGGAAAATGAGGCAAAGTTTGTTCACTTGATATATCCCAAGTTGGACTTATAGGTTTGGGCCCCAGGGGCACCCAAGTTTTTAAAGGGGTGAGGACCTACATTCTTGTAGGTTTGGTTCAAAACACACACCCGCCGCCGTCGGCGCTCGGTCCGCCTAGGTCCGGTCCGGCGATGGGCCCGGGCTACAAGGCCCTTATTCTTTTGGACCAAAAACTTTTAAAATAAATAATTAATTAATTAAAGTTTCCAACGGAAAGTGTTCGCATCCGAAAGACGCGGGCGACGCACGGCCCGTGCGCCAAGATGGACTTGTTCGCATCCGAGCACGGCCCATGCGTTGGGTCACGCGTCAAGTCGAGACTTTGTCACATCCACGCACGGTCGTGTGCCTGGTCGTGCGTTGATGCGAGAGAGGCGAACAGAATGCGCTTGTTCGGTGTAAATATGTCTTTTCGACCACAATACATGATCTTTCTATACGGGCACCTTGTTGCCTATATAATTTGAACCCCTGCAGATGAAATGATATACGAAATAATCGAAATACATCAGATTAAAAATCGATCATTACATTTCTGCATATTGATCTACCTTCCTGTTCACAAGCTTGAAAGTCAGAAACATTTTTTGTTGTTATTTGTGTTTCGGGTTTCCAAATCAGAACTCGAAATCGAAATAGTCGTTGTATCTTACGGGACGAATTTTGGGAACAGATTAGCACTTTGTATACGAGGCGTTTTTCGTCTTGTAGAGACTGAATCGAATTAAGGCCTCGACTCAATCCAAACACTAAGCCATTCCCTTAAACAGAAACTTTTCCATATTTTTTGCCAAACACCATCTGCTTCCAGGTGATTTATTTGGGGAAGTTATCATTTGAAGGAATAAGATTTTAGGAACAACATTAATTTCTAATTTTATCTTGAGGTGATAATTTTTACTATATATGTTTTTAAGTTTTTATTTGTTAATGTATTTAAAATATAGAAAAAATATTTATAGTAATATAAAATAAATAATAAAATAATCTTGATGCATAGTGGGTCTTATTTAATTATGGAAGGAATGAATTTATTTTACATAAAGGGAAAAAAACGAATAAATTTCTTTCTTTTAATAAGTTGGGAGTCTTGGTTGTGAAGAAGAGGAAATAAATTTAAAGAAACCGAAAGATACATGGTTCAAACTCTAGTTAACACCCTTATAAACGGTGTGTGATACCACATGAGCTATAAACTCGTGATGCGAACAAATATATAGTTTGGGAAAAACATCCCCGAAATAAACTCTACCACTGACCTTGTTTGAGTGTTTTTACTCCACTTTGTCTCAATATTGTTTATTATATCTTCAAATAATCTATCATATTATTTTTTATAATTAATCTTAAATAGTGATATTTGGTATATAATGTCAAAATATTCATTTATGTTTCATTTATTATCGCAGATTAGGAAATAGTCGAGTTGTGATTTGGATCGTGAGTTACCTTTGGGTAGCGGACTTTTGTAATGGCGGGTTCGAGTTCTTAAGTGACTGAAATAGACAAACACACGTCGGGCTAGCCGGAGGTGATCCGGCTAAGACCCTCCAATGCTTAAGTCGAACGAGCTCGTGATGTACGGGGTATGAAGACAAGTAAATGTACAAGTGAATAGTAAAAGTGGCGAATGAATAGTTACCATCAAGTTATTGTAGCATTGGTATTTATAGATGTCCTGGCTAATGTGGTTGCGCCAAGTGTCACCATCCGGAGGGTGGAGTTGTACTATGTTGTCGGGAGATCAATAGTCCACCTTTTCGGGTTAGACCCTTTCCCCTTGTCTGGTCGGATATGGGGCTCTAGGCCCTATTTCGAGACCTTTGTGTAGCCTTATGATCTCACCGCCTTATCATTATTCCCCGGTTCACGAGGTTGTGGAGAGCTCGGGATCATACGGATGAGCTCGAGGTATGGGACAAGCTCGTGAACCTTGGTCCTTTGACTATTGTGCCCAACTACTTTGAGTTCGAGGTCGAGGTCATGTGATACCCCAAATCCTCGAACTCGAACCCGCGTGCAAATCTTTCTTGCCACGTGTATTTTACCTTTATACACATTATATTTTGTTTTATTTTATTATTATTATATATATATTTATTTTAAATTTTTTGGAGACAAAAGTTGTGCCCCTAGGTTTTCGGCCTCCTCGTTTTTGCCGCATGTCCCATCATTAATAATGGGCGGTTTTATCCCTTATATATATGGGGCTTGATGGTGAAAAAACAAAGTCATTTCACCATCCTCTATAAAAAACGAGATCACACAAGACCTCACGACCTCGAACAAGGCGTCTGAAGAGCTCCTTCCTAGCCACCGCTCCTTCGAACTCAAGAACTATCGACCTCCAGTCCTGCCTTAGTCCTCCACGTAGTCTTCAACTCCTTCAGGTAGCTTTTGCCTTTTTCTCAATTTTACTTCTTCTTTTCCCCTTTTTTTATATTCGTTTCTTTAGCAAATAAATGGACTCTCGAACCACCTCAGACCATTCCCGTAGTAACCCAATAAACACGGCTCTTTCAATCTCAAACGGTTCTGATTCCCAATCAAGTTCGAGTTCTTCTAGTGGCGATGTAACTCGCCCATATCGCCCCAGGCCGTGATGTAAGTAGACCAGATCCAATAAGCTCGATCCCCTATCCCTCGGCCCGACCCGTAGGATTAGCGGCACTCCCGGTACCAATACCGGTTCTGAGCAGGTACTCTCCGATCCTTCTATGCAGGACTCATGGGAAATCATTAGGTCCACGATACGGCGCGGCGATGCTTCTCACATTAGGCACCGATATTTTATTCCCCCGAGTATAAAATTATCATTCCTGGTCGTGAGGACCAAATGCATGATCCCCCTTCGGGTACGTAGCTCGTTGCTCATGAGCCCAGAGACTTAGCCACTGGCAATTCTCTCCCGGTTCTTACCATTGAGGCTGGGACAACCTCTGATCCCAAAGATAAAGGTAAAGGTAAGGGTAAGAAAAACAAGAGTCGGAGCCCCAGTGGTAGCTAGAGTAAGAGCAAGAGCTCTGGCGGTAGCAAACCGAAGAAAAAGAAAGCTCGGGTCGAGAAGAAAGGACCTAGCGAGGAAGAGATCTCTGCTGCTTTGAACGAGATAGCTATTCGCCAGAAAAAAATTGAATGAGGCTCGAGAACAAGCTCGCATTGAGACCTCTCATCCTCAGAAGGAGTTCTCAGGTACTCGTGTAATTCCGAGCTGGAATATCTTACCTGAGAGTTCTATCATGAAGACCCGAACAGGTGAGGACTCTCTCGAGCTCAACCAAGCGTGCATCCTCCCTCATGACCAATTCGCTTTAGGTGTTATGTCCGACACTAGGTTGGAGGACATCACGGCTCACGATCTTATGAGGTACTCTTCTTCCCCGAGCTCCCCTCTTTTTAATTTTTTGTCATCTTTTCTTGTACTTTTCTCTTATTATGGTGATCTCTCTTCCTCAGGCCGCCAACATTGTGCATAATTTGACCCTTCGAGGTCATCACTGGCGAGTTCGTTTCGTGGAGGCCGATGCCCGACCTACACACCTTGAAAAAGAAAGGGATGCTATTGAAGCTAAGGCGAGGTCCGAGTATGAGGCTCGCATTAAGTCGATTGAATCCAAGCTAGTTGAGTTCGAGACCTGTGCCAAAAACTCCGAGGCGTCCTAGAAGATGGCACAGGATGAGGTTGCTCGTTTGACTCGCGAAGGTCAAGAAAGTTTTAGTGCTGGGCAAGAAGCTAGGAAGCGAGAGGCTTTCAACTCCCCTGAGTTCGCGAATCAAATCCTCGAGGCACGCCACAAGGGAGCTCGTGGTGGAGAAAGATCTTGAGCTCGAGGTCTGGGTTTCTACAAGTGCTAGAGTCTCGCCGAGGAAGTTTGGCGGCTTCAAGCCCGATTTTGATCCTAGCAAGCTAGATCCCGAGCTAGATGGGAACGGTGAGAAGACCTCCCTTGAGGAGGTGGAAGAGAAAGACCTGGGAGGCCATGAGTTTGGGTTCCTTCTTCAGGACCCGGACCCCGCTAATGCTGAAGTCCCTCCTTATGGCGAAGGTGCTAGGGTCGTGGAGGGAGGTGACCTGCTGGATGTTGCTTCCCTCATGGGGCCGAGCACATGAGCTCCTCTTTCCTTTGTCTTTTTGGCCCTTAAGTTAGTGCTAGGGTTGTTTTGTAAGGGGTGTGACGCTCTAGATTTAACTGCTTTGATCGGTGTAACTATGCATGGATCCGATTGTTTTGACCGATGTAGTTATGCTTGAATTTAATCCATTTTATGCCAATGGATACTTTTATGCTCTATCTAATTGCTTCGTCTATCTCTACGGTTTTTTGGGCGAGTCATGGAGTCTCTTAGGACCCCGAGATCTCTCTCTTAAAAGCCAAGAGGTCCCTTGGGACCCTCTTTAATTCTACACAAATTATTGAGATCTTGAGGCCTTACTTGTGAGCTGAGGGATCTCTTAGGATCTTTTTTTTTTTACACAAGTGATTGAGATCTTGAGATCTCACTTGCGAGCTGAGGGATCTCTTGGGATCCTTTTCTATTTTTACACAAGTTGTTGAGATCTCGAGATCTCACTTGCGAGGTGGGGGATCAATTGGGATCCCTCCCTTTTTTTTATTTTTACACAAATTATTGAGATCTTGAGATCTCACTTGTGAGGTGGGGGATCACTTGGGATCCCTCCCTTTTTTTTGTACAAGTTATTGAGATCTTGAGATCTCACTTGTGAGGTGGGGGATCACTTGGCATCCCTCTTTTTTTTTTTTGCACAAGTTATTGAGAACTTGAGATGTCACTTGTGAGGTGGGGGATCACTTGGGATCCCCCTTTTTTTTTTTGCACAAGTTATTGAGATCTTGAGATCTCACTTGTGAGGTGGGGGATCACTTGGGATCCCTCCTTCTTTTTTTTTTTTTTTTTTTTTTTTTTTTTTTTTGCACAAGTTATTGAGATCTTGGGATCTCATTTTTGAGGTGGGGATCACTTGGGATGAACTCGAATTTGGGTTGAGGGTCTTCGAACTCGAGTCTCTCGGTATGAACCTTTCGCGCACACAATATTTACCATAAATATATACATCACTTCGATTTCCTTAAGGAGCCATTAACTTGATGTCCACAACGTTCAACAAAATACGGGGTCAAGGGATATCAACTTGCGGCGCACGCGCCTTACCCCTTTTAACAAAAAATGCCCATAATGGGCTATGTATTGGGCCTTATAATTTTCGACCTCTATATTTCCTAACAAAACATGGGGTTGCAAAATTGCCCCCTAATTTTTAAGTAAATACATGAAATAAAAACTAGCACAAACGGGCTACCCACGCTAAGTATAGAACCTCCGTAGATTCTCGGGCGTTCCCAAGGCCCAGGAGCTCTCGCCTTGTAGGTCCTCCAAATGATAAGCCCATTCTCCCGATACGCGGATCACTTTATCTCGGCCTTTCCAATTGGGATCTCATTTTCCCACATGCTTAGATACCTCCACCTTTTCAGACGAGGTCCTCTACCCCGAAAATTCTTTTTCTTTACTCTCTTGTTATATTCGTTCATCATTTTGGCTTTAGCCAATAAGATCCTCCCATAGGCATGCTCCTCCTTTTCTCTATGAGGTGTAAATCGCCGCCCGGTTCTCTTGGTTCATTCTCCATCAAATTTTTCAAGCCTATGAGTGGGGTCGCGATTTCGCGAGATCACGGCCGTAATCGTAGAACAAGCAAAAGGCGTCTCACCAGTAGCCATCTTCGGGGTCGATTCTATAAGCCATAGAACTCCCGTGAGCTCATCAACCCAATAGGTCTTTATTTGTTCCGGGCGCATCTTTAGGTGTTGTAGGATTATACATTCGCGGCTCTGTTTACCCATTAGCTTGCGGGTTTCCCATCGAGGTGAAGTTCTCATTTGGATCTTCATTTCTTTGAACCATGCAACTATCTTTTTCCTTGAAACTAGTTCCGTTATCCGAGATTAAGATCCAAGTTACACCAAATGTACACACTATATTCTTCCAAAGGAAGTTCATGACTTCGGTTTCGTGATCTTTACCAAGGCCTCCGCCTATCCACTTAGAAAAGTACTCAACAACAACGATTATGAACTTCTTTTGGGCCAAAGCGAGTGGGAATGGTCCCAAGATATCAATTCCCACCGGTCGAATGGGCATGTTATGTGTATTGAGGTCATCGGCACTGGTGGTTGATGTGCGAGGTTCGAGTATAGTTGGCACTCTCGCATTTTTTAACATACTCAATGGCATCTTGGGCTAACGTTGGCCAAAAATAACCATGGCACATGACATTTTGGGCCAATTTTTATGCCTACTATCAAGGCCTTATACTCCGCCTCATTGTTAGTCACTCCAAACTCCAATTTTAATGCGATTCTAGTTCTAGGTCATTAGGACCTTGCAGTAGGATTCCGGCTCCTCCTCCATCTGCTACCGCTGAGCCATCAACATGAAGCATCCAGGTCTCTGAGATGTGCTCGATCGGGTTCGACATTTCTATCAGGAAATCAGCTAGGACTTGAGCCTTTATGGTTGTTCTTACTTGGTACCTGATATCGAATTCCACTGACCATTTGACCAAGCGGCCTATGAGATCTGGTTTTCCCAAGATCTGCTTTAGCAGTTGGTTGGTTAAGACAATGATCACGTGCGATTGAAAATAAGGTCGGAGTTTCCGAGCTGAGGTCATCAAAGCCAGAGCTAGCTTCTCGACCTCTGAGTATCGCTCCTCCGCCCCTTGAAGGACCTTGCTAACATAGTAAATTGGTTGGTGAACTCCCTTGCTCTCCCTTACCAACAATGAGCTCATTGCATGAGGCGATACTGCGAGGTACAGGTAAAGGGGTTCTCCCTTAATCGGCCTTCATGAGCAAAAGGGGGTGAGGTCAAGCACGTCTTGACTCTTGAAAGGCTTTCTCACACCGATCCGTGTTTGATACATGTTTTTATCTTAATTTTGATGATTTTATTTTATCACCAAAACAATATTTTTAAAGGTTGTCCAAATACTCCTAAATGATTTAAAATGATTTTAATATTTTCGGAGTATTTTCTCAAAGTTTATTTTCGTCTAAATTGACAACGCTTTTAATGATTTTATGTTATTGGGTTTTTACTCTCAAACGATGTTCCTAAATGTTGTCCTAATACTTCCGATCGGTTTAAAATGTTTTTACTAAATTTTGAGTATTTTTGAGTTTTATTTTCGACACAAATTGGACAATATTTTCGTCTCGTGGTCGACCTGGTCGCCCTATAGGGCAACCCATACCAAGATGTTTTTAGAAACAGAAAATGAGACGGAAAGAAAAACAAGCAGGTCGACCGGCCGCTCTCAAGGCGTCGGCCGGTCCCGATCGGCCGCCTGTGGGTCGGCCGGACTGCAAGTGTGTTTCAAACGAACGTTTTATCCTTGCAAAATCCATGAGGGGGACCGGTTGGGGTGATGGTCGACCGTCGAGGTAGAGCGTCGGCCGCCGCCTGTGTTATTTTTTGTGTATTTTTTCCAACGTCTATTTCTCATGCACGTCGCCCTATGTATTGACAAAAAAATATGACCGTTTGACAACAGACACATTTCCTTAAATTGTGGGATTGATTTCTAACAACTATATTCTTGATTTTAATTGTATTTTTCTCAGAGATTTTCAATCCCCAAGAGAGAGCCTATGCTTGATCAATCATCTCCTATAAATAGAGGAAGTTTTGGAGCAACCAATACAACAATTGAGATACAACACAACAAGATACACTTCAAGCAAACACTTGGTCTTTCATAGTCATTATTCTTGTTGTAAAATTGCCTAGCTTATCACTTTCACATCTTTGAGGTCTAGGCTATTCTTGATTACACTTGCACTCTATTGTATTATCAATTATCGAGTTGTAATCTTGAATTTGTGGTCGTCATTCAAACACAAGATATCCTTGTGAGTGTTCTGTGGTAAGAACACACTTGGGTGAACTAGGTGTTAGGTGTAAGAAGATTGTGGTAATCTTCTTGTTGAGGTGTTGAAGAGTGTGGTGCTCTTCAAGGTGAAGATTGTGGTAATCTTCACAAGGTGCCGCTTTGAAGATTGTGGTAATCTTCAAGAAGAGATTGTGGTAATCTCAAAGGTGGTGTTGAAGAAGAGTGTGGTGCTCTTCAAGGTGTTGTAAGTTGAATTTGTATTAATTTTGGTAATTAATAAAATTCTTTTTCTTTTCGAAAATCCATCCCGGATATCTTTGGGGTGGTAGAGGATTAGGCCCTAGGTGGGTTGAACCTCTTTAAATCGACGTGTGTTGTTTACATTCCGCTCCTTCATTATTTTGTTTGAGCATTCGGTTTAAAAAGAGGGCTTAAATCGAAAAGATGGAGATAATCTATTCACCCCCTCTCTAGATTATCGTAGCCGCTTGGACTTACAAGTGGTATCAAAGCCAAACTTTGGCAAGCTCGTTTCACATCGCGAGTGAAGAGAAACGATCAATGGCTACGAACGAAGCTCATCTATCCGGCACCTCCACCACCAAGCCACCTCGGTTTGATTCCAAAAATTTTATATTTTGGAAAGAAAGAATGGAATGCTACTTACAAGGTTGCGGGTTCGACATTTGGAACACCGTCATTAATGGAGAATCCATTCCGATGAAAAATACACCACACACCTCAAAAGGCTTCAAAAGCTCAATGATGAAGAGAAGAAAATCATCTCCTCAAATGGTAAAGCTCTTAATATCTTACATTGTTCACTTACCACTTTGGAATTTGATCATATTGTAGGTATTCGATCGGACATGAAGTATGGCAAAAATTAGAAGCCATCTATGGAGTATTTGCAAATGAAAGAAGTCAAACAAAAGCATCTACTTCTCAAGATCATACAAGCTCAAATCTAAGGAATAAGCCTCCTACAACTTCCAATTATGAAGAAGTTGAATATTGTTTTATGGGCATCAATGAAGAAAATGAGGTATGTCTTAAGCCCTCTACTTCTTATGATATTGTTATTCAAAATGATTATAGTGATTTACAAAATGATTATGATGAACTTCAAAATGAATTCCAAAGCTTACTTGTTAGATACAAAAACTTGAAAAAGGAATTCAATATTTTGAAAAATGATAAGGATAGTTTATTTACTTCTTATGAATCACTATCATGTGCTCACACCACCACACTTGACAAGGTTAGAAACCTTGAAAAAGAAAATAGTACTCTTGTTGAGAATATTGATTGCATGAAAAAGGATTTATTAAAATCCAACTTGAGTACCAATAAAATGTCCAATATTGTTGATATTAATAATTGTGATAAAGGACTTGATCATAAGCCTAATGTTGTTAATCATATGAAGGATCAAGTCAATACATATTGGTCATTATGCTCCTAAAATTATTACTTGTTTTTATTGTGGCAAAAAGGGTCATACGGCTAATTCTTGTCGGGCTAGAAATAGCTCTAAATATTGTTGGAGACCTAAAAGTCTCAAAGCTAATCTTAAAGGACCCAAACACATGAGGGTACCACAAAACAATGTGCTATTAGGTACCCGCAAAGCAAAAATCGGAGAAAATTCATGCCACTAAGAAAACATCAAATGAACGTTTCATTTGATCAAAGAAGGAGAAACCACTCTCAACAAAGCCAATTTCAAGAACGTATAATCAAAAATGGGAAGAACACAATCCTTGAAATGGCAAAGACATCATCAACAAGATGATTTTCAAAGAAGAAGAAACCATCAACCATGGGAAGGTAACCAAACTTGGAAATGGAGAAGTCATCATCAACAAAGTGACTTCTCAATGGGAAGATATCATCAACAATGGGAAAGACACAACCCATGGAAACGGCGTGAATTGGTAAACCGTATCTCCCCATTTGTATATGCATTTTATTTTTAAAATCTATGCATACTCTTAATTGTGTCTTAATTGCAAAATGAATCTTCAAGTATTTATTTTTAATATAGGTCTCTTATATATTTATGAGTTTAAATTTTTTTAAAAGAGACCTTGCATGATTTTCTAAAACCCTTGAGCATTTTATTAGACTTATGTGGCTTATTATCTCTTATGAAATCTTATAGCATAAGCTCTTTTGATATCTCATATTACTTGCCTACACTTGTATTTTCTATGCATATGTTGTCTAAGAATTGTGTAGGATACATACTTCATACTCATTGGCTATTACGTCTTCAAGTTTCTTAAACCATCGAGGTATGTCTACTCGTATTTTTTTAAACTCGATTTTATGCTTATGCACATATCTTTCAAGATATTTCATTTTGACCCCTTAAGTGCCCCTAATTGATCTTGCAAATTTTTTAAGGCACTACTTGTTTAGTCTCGATTTTATCGGTTATATGTTCTTCCGAAACCCATATTTTGTTGGACATAGTCCAAAAATTATATTTTTGCAAAGTTTTAAAACTTTTGGGGTGGAAAATCGAATTTTTGAAAAATGGGAGAAAGAAAAATCACCTGGGATGGTCATAGCAGGGGCGCACGGCCGCCCGCACTCGACCGGTCGCACCCCACCTCGGCCGGTCGCCGCCTGGGTTATTTTTCAAGCTTAAAACGATCTGTTCTTCACTTTAAGAAACAGAACAAAATCCCCCAAACCCTATAGCAGCGAATTTTTTTCTTTTCTACAAAATCTTCAATTCTTCATCATTTTTCACGATTCTTGTTGCTAATCTTCTTATTTTCTCAAGAATCTTTCATATATGGCTCCTCCAAAGAATTCCACTGTCGAAATCCCATCTCCAAGCGTAGAAGGGGCGGAGAGGGTTCGTCAAGAAATCGGCAAGAGGAAGCCGAACAAAGGATATTCGAGCCGCTCAAAGAAACGTGGCTCAAGAAGGTGATGATGTTCAAAATCCCATTCTCTCTCGAGCCCAAATTACCGAGCTACGCGGAACGATTTCGCTCCAAAATTGCCGTTGGGCGAAAGGTGAAAAATCCTTTGTTACTCAAGCCCCCAATTCCCACAATGTTCTTAATTTCATTCATAAATATGCGGAATGGTATTATGAGGACTCGGGAATGGGAGGAAAGTCGATTGCTCGGACTAAAATGTGTCGTTTTTAGTTCATTTACGAATGAGTATCCTACGATTAGAGGTTTTTTTGAGGAGCAAGGTTGGATGTATTTATGGGAACATGCTTATGTGTTGTATGATGATGATATTATCCAACTCTTTTATGCCAATATGTGGGTTGAATATGATACTCGATAGAAAGCCGATTGCCGTTAATTCGCTTATAAAGGGTCGTCATTTTAGATGGACTCCCAATGATATTTGCCGCTTTTACATGTTAGAGAAGGTGGTTGGGATTATTTTCTCTTGCGGGACTTGGAATGATGAAATGTTGGGGGTATCGATGAAAGAAGTCAAGACGTATTTGGGAGTATGGCCTAAGTATTCTTTGTTGGCAATGACACTTGAGCATCGCATTTTATCGGTCATTGTCACATATTGCATTTGTGGTAAGTCGGGAAGATGCCTAGCAATATGGATTACTTTTTGACTTATAAGATTGCTAGGGAGGGAACCACTTAACTTTGGTGCCATACTTATTCAATGTCTTATTGAGTCCATTACTCAAGGTAATAAGAAGTTGGTCATGGGAAATTGGATTTGTAAACTTCTTATTCAATCGGGACTTCCTTCGTCGGAGTTTAACTCGGAAGTTTTTCAAAATGACTTTGACATTGATAATATCTCCCAAATAGTCACGATGCGCAAGAATATGGACATCCGACCAACCAAAATGGCGAGAGGAAGAGGTCAAGAGTCTCCGATCCTAATGACATCTTTGATGACGCCGGCCGCAAGATTGGTGGAAGAAGGCGAACCGAGCAATCCGGAGGGTAATACGGTGCTCAACCACCTAGGAGGTATAGTCAAGCCGAATTTGATGAGATGAGGGCTTTTCATGAGACGAGGTATGAGGCTTTGGAGCAAAAGACCTCTAAAATGCAAAAGTCTATCGGCAAGTTAAAGAAATTCATCAAGGACTTTATTCCCGGATCTTGCTTCTCCTCGGATGAGGAATGATGTTACCCCACCCCCTTTACTTTCTAGCATTTTCATTTAAGTTGCTTTGAACTTTTATGAACTTTTGTAAAACTCATTTGTACTAATGATATTTGCTTGTTTTTCTTAAAGGGTTAAAATTGCAAGTTGATAATGACTTGTGGATGATCATGATTTATGATGGAGTATTTGATGGTAAAAATACTCTAAAGCATTGTTTGATAATTGGTATGAAGTACTTGATGGTAAAAGTGCTTCTTTTTGCTTTGTTATGCTTAGTTGAATATATTGGGACATTTGATACATGTATTGTTGAAAGCATGACTTATTACTTGATGGTTGCTCAAATTTTTGGCATTTGTAATGCCTTGATCATTCTTAGCTTATCTCAATGGGTTGAACCCTTGAGAATCTACTTTGAGCTTCTTAATTGATGAACAAATTATTGCATATGGTGCATATGATTTTTGAGCTTTGAAAATGAGGTTGATTGATGATATGAAAATTTTTGGCTTGAACCATTTACAAGGTTATATACAACCTCTTCTATTTTTTTCACGCACAAAGTGTTTGTTAAAATGTCGCAATTTCAAACTTCTACATGATTCTCTCGCTTCCAAAAGTCTTCTATACTCATTGAGATCATGTTTTGGGAAATAAAACGAGCGTATGAACTTTTCATGATACATTTCTCCCATTTTCCTTGGTTTTTAAGCCTAAATTACTCAATGGTTGAAACACCATTTCTTTGCGCGCTTTGATATACTTCTATGATGTGTTCACCATCCTAACATTCTTTTTGATGATTCCAAAGGGAGAAAAACAGGATATGGCTCATTAGCTCAAAGAAGCTAATAAAAAGCTTGTCGTAAAAAGCTATAAGCTATGGCTCATAAAAGCCATAAGTTGTGATTTATTTTTAGTCCAATTATTGCTTGATGGACTTATATTATTATTTAACGTTGTTTTGTGACAGGGGAGCTTATAAGCTCTTGAACAAATTGTAAAAGCTAAAGCTTTTAGCTTTTGGATTATTGCTCTTACTTTATTCTTGATGTGCTTGTGGATAGGGGGAGCTTGTGCTTATTATTGAAAATATTTACTCCCTACTTGGTTGCTTTAATTTTTTTGGAAATTTTGGTTGCTTTCCAAACGGTCAAATGTTTTTACCGGAAAATCATTTCTAAAATTGCTCTCTTAGTTTATGTAAAAATTGTTTTGGTTTGTAATCATCAAAAAGGGGAGATTGTTTGATACATGTTTTTATCTTAATTTTGATGATTTTATTTTATCACCAAAACAATATTTTTAAAGGTTGTCCAAATACTCCTAAATGATTTAAAATGATTTTAATATTTTAGGAGTATTTTCTCAAAGTTTATTTTCGTCTAAATTGACAACGCTTTTAATGATTTTATGTTATCGGGTTTTTACTCTCAAACGATGTTCCTAAATGTTGTCCTAATACTTCCGATCGGTTTAAAATGTTTTTACTAAATTTTCGGAGTATTTCTTGAGTTTTATTTTCGACACAAATTGGACAATATTTTGCCTCGTGGTCGACATCGGTCATCTATAGGGCAACCCATACCGAAGATGTTTTTAGAAACAGAAAATGAGACGGAAAGAAAAACAAGCAGGTCCACGGTCGCCTCGGGCGTCGACCGGTCCGGTCGACCGGCCGCTTCGCCCAGGGGTCGACCGGCACTGCAAGTGTATTTCAAACGAACGTTTTATCCTTGCAAAATCCATGAGGGGGACCGGTTGGGGTGATGGTCGACCGGTCGAGGTAGACGTCGACCGGTCGCCCTGTGTTATTTTGCTGTGTATTTTTTCCAACGTCTATTTCGCATGCGACCGGTCGCCTATGTATGTATTGACAAAGAAAATATGACCGTTTGACAGCAGACCATTTCCTTAAATTGTGGGATTGATTTCTAATAAAAGCTATATTCTTGATTTTAATTGTATTTTTTCAGAGATTTTCAATCCCCAAGAGAGCCTATGCTTGATCAATCATCTCCTATAAATAGAGGAAGTTTTGGAGCAACCAATACAACAATTGAGATACAACACAACAAGATACACTTCAAGCAAACACTTGGTCTTTCATAGTCATTATTCTTGTTGTAAAATTGCCTAGCTTATCACTTTCACATCTTTGAGGTCTAGGCTATTCTTGATTACACTTGCACTCTATTGTATTATCAATTATCGAGTTGTAATCTTGAATTTGTGGTCGTCATTCAAACACAAGATATCCTTGTGAGTGTTCTTGTGGTAAGAACACACTTGGGTGAACTAGGTGTTAGGTGTAAGAAGATTGTGGTAATCTTCTTGTTGAGGTGTTGAAGAGTGTGGTGCTCTTTGGTGAAAATTGTGGTAATCTTCACAGGTGCCGTTTGAAGATTGTGGTAATCTTCAAGAAGAGATTGTGGTAATCTCAAAGGTGGTGTTGAAGAAGAGTGTGGTGCTCTTCAAGGTGTTGTAAGTTGAATTTGTATTAATTTTGGTAATTAATAAAATTCTTTTTCTTTTCAAATCCATCCCGGATATCTTTGGGGTGGTAGAGGATTAGGCCCTAGGTGGGTTGAACCTCTTTAAATCGACGTGTGTTGTTTACATTCCGCTCCTTCATTATTTTGTTTGAGCATTCGGTTTAAAAAAAGAGGCGAAATCGAAAAGATGGAGATAATCTATTCACCCCCTCTAGATTATCGTAGCCGCTTGGACTTACAATCCGTCCACTCGATATTTTTCACATTTTTTAGAGTAGCGAGGAAGGGTAAGCTACGATCTCCGGATCTTATCATTCCACCCAATTCTTGGACCTCATTGACGCTCCTTGGCGATGTCATATGGATCATCGCTTTAATTTTTTCGGGATTTGCTTCTATTCCGTGTTCATTGACAAGGTAACCCAAGAACTTGCCACCTCTCGACTCCAAAGGTGCATTTTCTCGATTGAGCTTCATTTTATATTTTCTCGCATCGAAAGGACTCGCCAGATGGCTTAGGTGGTCATCCCATTGCTCACTTTTCACTAATGTATCGTCCACATACACCTCCATGGTTACTCCAATGAGCTCTTTAACATCATATTGACAAGTCCGGTAGGTGGCTCCCACGTTTTTGAGCACGAATGGCATGACCTTGTAACACAGACCGGTATTTGTTACAAACGAGGTCTTATCTCTATCCTCCTCGGCCATTGATATCCGATGATAACATTGGCACGCATCCATCATACTAAGTAATGAACACCGGTGGTCGAGTCCACCAACAAAGTCAATGCGAGGGGAGAGGATACGGGTCTTTAGGACAAGCTTTGTTCAAATCTATAAAGTCGGTGCACATCCTCCATCTTCCGTCCGTTTTTGGCACGATCACGACATTAGAGAGCCATCGTGAACTACACCTCGACAATGTACCCGCCTAGAGCAGCCTTTCGACCTCGGCTTCTATTATTTTGTTCCTCTCCGTCCCGAAATTTTCTTCTTTTGCTTCACCGGCTTTACAAATGGCCGGGATCAATATTAAGGCGATGAACAATGACTTCGGGGTCTATTCCTCCAGTGCGCAGTTCCCAAGCAAATACATCCCGATTCTTTTTGTAAATTCGATCATCATGAGTTCTTGGTCCGGGTCATCTGCGACCGATTCTTGTTGTCTTTGTCGAGTCATTGGGTCCATTTGAACCACGAGGTATTCTTCCACCTGGCTCCATTCGGTAATATTATGTCTTAGACTTTTTGCTCGAACTTGACTCTCCCAAGCACACTTGCCTCACGGGTTCGGGTGATCCGCTTTGCTCCGCTCTTTTTCGAGATAAATTGTAGTATTCCTCGCCATCCGTTGGTTCCTCGGACTTCTCCTACCCCAAACTTCGTGGGGAATTTCATTTAGATGGTAAGTAGATACCACGGCTTGGAATAGGTTCAGACCGGGTCTTCCCAATATTATATTATAGGCAAAAGGTGCCTCCAAGACCAGATACTTAATCATGAACGTTCTTCTACATGGCTCTTCACCCAGAGAGGTGCGTAAGTCTATTATACCTAAGGGCACGACCTCATGACCTCCGAACCCCGAAAGAGAGGTCCCCACCGGCTTAATTGATGTTATCCCGAGATCTATCTTCCTTAGCACGCTCAGGGATATTACGTCCACTGAGCTGCCACTATCCACCAAAACCTTTTGCACGGCAAAATTCGCCACATCCATCGTATTGACCATGGGGTCATTATGTTCCGTGTCCAACCCGGAAGGTCCGCATCATCAAATGTGATTGAGGGACCCTGGATCGTGGTGACCTAATGACCCTCGCGACCTCCCCGCTTGTAGGCTCTTGCGTATCTCTTACGAGCTCTCTGCGAATCCCCGTTAGTCGGCCCCGGCCTATGACGTGTATCTTGGGTAAATTATCTTGTCCATGGGGTGTGCACGATCTTGGTCTCTTTCCTTTGTTGAGATCCGCATGTTACGCCGAATGACCTACTACGAGACCTCCTCGATGGGTCTTGCTTATGAACCGCTCGCTTTGCACCCAAGTGATGGAGGTACCCTTATGGATGATCCTCTCAATCTCATCTTTCAACTCGAAACAATCCTCCGTGTCATGCCCATGGTCTTTGTGAAAATAACAGTATTTATCCGAATTCCGCCTATTTGGAGTGAATCTCATTTTCTTTGGCCATCTCACCAGCCTTGAGTTCTCAATAGCCATCAAGACGCGCAACCTAGGACCGTTCAAGGGGGTGTAGTTTTGGAATCTCACTATCTGACTTAGGTGGATCCCTGTCACGATCTTTCTCAGATCTATGCCGGCTCGGCTCCTTGGGTTCCCTCTTGTATTTGGTTCTCGCATTCTGGGACCACTCGCGATCTTTTAGAGAGTTCATCTCTTCCTCGTGTATGTATCTCTGTGCCATCTCCATCAAGCCCTCAACATCGCCTGGAGGGTCTCGGGCTAATGCTGATGCGAAAGGTCCCTTTTTCGTGAGCATGAATCATGATATTGATCATCATATCGATTCTTAGTTCATCTACCTCCAAGACCTCATTGTTGAACCGATTAATGAAGTCTCAAGAGGCTCTTCCTCCTCCTCGCCTAATAGTAAAGAAAAGACGTAGCCGATCTCTTAGCCTTTATTCTTGCGGCAAAATGAAAAAGGAATTTCCTCGACAATTGCTCATAAGACACCACGGCACCGAAAAGTAGGCTCGTGAACCACTTTTGCGCTCGACCCGACAACATAGTGATAAAGATGCGGGCATTGATAGCGTTTGATTGCCCGTATAGCCGCATCACGTGTTTAAATGCTCTGTAGATGTTCTTGGGGGTCCTCGTTTTCATCATATAGAGATCTTGAAATTCGGGGTCACTACCTCCATCAAGATCTTTTCACAAAAAGGAGATCCTCTCTTTTGCGGAGTGACGAATCGCTTCTTCTCTTCATCTCCTCCACTTCTTAGTGGCGAGTTCAATTTGCTCACTAAGCTCCCCAAGTTATCAACTAGTGGTACTCGCGTCATGGGTACACCCAACCCCTCAAACCATAATCCCGCTTTTTCGGGATTTGGGTCTTGGAGGAGGGTCCCGCCTCGCCTTCGTCCTCTTGCTCAAGACCTCCCGGGATACCCTCTTACCAAAGCGCTTGTGACCTTCATTATCCTTTGTCGGCCATGCCATGGGTCGGGGTCGGGCAACCCCTTCTCCCCTGTCTCTCTCCTTCGCAAGATCGACTTCTCTCTAGACCAACTTCTCGAAGTCCTCCTTCCTCATAGAGATCATCCGGTCGGGATCTTTCCTCCCTGTATCCAGAGGATTTGGGATAGATTGAGAGGAGGAGAACTCTGCCTGCAACACCTCCTTATCCTTCTTGGGGGTTTCTAGACCCCCTTTTGAACATGTTTCAATGGGGTCTCCATCTTTTCGTACCTTCTTTTTGAGCTAAAGGGAAAAATAAGTTTCCCATGACAGCGCCAATGTTTTGGATCGTGAGTTACCTTCGTGTCGCGGACTTTTGGGTAAATAGGTTCGAGTTCATAAATGACACGAAATAGACGAACACACATCAAAGCTAATCGGGGTGGTCTGGCTAAGATCCTCGATGCCTAAGTCAGATCGAGCTCGTGAGGTACAGGGGTATGAAGACAGTAAATGTAAAAGTGAATAGTTAAAAGTGTCAGAATGAATAGTTACCATCAAGTTACTGTAGCAATGATATTTATAGATGTCTCTGGCTAATGTGGTTGCGCCAAATGTCACCATCTGGAGGGTGGAGTTGTACTAGGTTGTCAGGGAGATCAATGGTCCACCTTTTCGGGTTAGATCCATTCCCATTGTCCGGGTCGGATATGGGGCTCCAGGCCTTATTTCGAGACTTCACTGTGTAGCCTTATGATCTCACTGCCTTATCAAGTTGATTAAACAATACAGACCGATAATTTAAGATATAGAGGAGCATTATTTTTCAATATATAAATAGAATCATCATAATGAATATATATACATGTCAGATCGGTTTAGACTTCTAGATAATGAAGCACAAAATCAAGCATTTGGTATATGCAATTGAATTATTGATATTTGAGAACATTGATGGAAAATGGGAAATCAATGACACATTGGAATGCATATGGCAAAACTCAATTAAATCAATTAAGAAAATAATAATTCTGAAATAATTGAAAATCAAATATAGGAAAAAAGAGAGATACTATATGTATATATAGCCATTTATAAGACTTTAAGCAAGGTTCATGAGATGAAACAAATTACTAAGAAAAAAGATTATAGAGTACTTTAATTATAAATACCAAAATAATAATAGATTGTATTGTACGAATTTCTCACTAACTAGAATTTTATTTTGTTAAACAATTAACGAATTTAGTATATTCTTGTATCAAAAGTTATAATTGTCAGTAATGGTACAACTTAAGTATTCACACGTACAATTATCTAAGCCCAATAAATGTCATATGACAGCCACAAAGGACAGTTTTCTTATTGGTGTACTTAAATTACAAATATTAACAATTATACAACTATAATATTTATACCAAACTAAACTTTACGTTACATTTAGTGGGAGTAGATTTCTTCCATTGTGGGAGTAGTTTTCTCAAGTCTAGGAGTTGCTAGTTGATTTGATTTTTCGTTGTTTTTTCTTTTCTTTTTTGTTCGATCTATTCAGATATTAGTAGAAATGTTCTTCTGGGGCCTCATTCAGAATTCTCCATCAGTTTGTGGTATATCTGCAAATCAGAAATGAGTTTGGCGCGGATCATCCAAACCTTATTTGGAAGTGCAAACACTCGTTCATCCAACCGAGAATCATCACTCATTGAGTTCAATCTGATGCTTTATAATCTATTTTTTTAAATAAGCGTAAAAATATATAAAAGAAAGGAAAAAGTCCTAATCACAACCCGATCATGCAACTTAAGTATGAGCCTCGTTAAAACCTATCAAGGTAAAACTAACCCTTGGCAAAAAACAAGGTACCCTTGAAATAAAAAATATCCACACAAGAATGCATAAATAAAAGCAAACAATTGCTCTCAAATCCTCATTATCAGATGAATCCACTTCATCAGCATAGTCCTCCCACCTTTTGGTAGCAATCACGTTTAAGGATTTGAAGC
>JABTTQ020000586.1:0-126567 GCA_016081115.2 Rehmannia glutinosa
ATGAAGACAAGCTGCCACGAGACATCTGAGATCTACAAGGACAAGGAGAGAGAAAACGTATTGGCGGAAGAAGCGGCACGTGAGAAGGCAAGCATACGCCTATCTACGCTGTAAGAACACATCACTCCTCTTCTTGATGTCTTCTCACGGCGGTGATGAGGATCGGAGAATCTTTGCGCCCCCGAGAAGAGTTACCGTCGGCAAGCATTGCGAATCAAGAATCCTTCCGCGAGCAAAGACTAATGGAGGGACCAGGAGAGTCCTCGAACCAGGGAAATCGATCCAATGGGAGTGGTTCAAAGCCAAATAGCCACCTGTTGTTCTTTGCTACCACTTCCCAGTTCACTCGAGAAGAAATGATAAGAGGCATGCGATGGCGGGATAGTGGGGACCCAGTCGAGCTAACCCCTATTGAAGGTGTGCTACCACCTTTGACGGCTAAACAATCAATCAAGCAGTTTGGGATGGAGGCAGAGTGACCCCATTACAAGTCACTCGGTGGTGCGCCCGGTGGGAAACTCCCTCCACCGCAGCAAGGTCGGAGGATGTTGCGGATGACTCACAACGAATCAAGGAGGCGAAGTAGAGAAAATACAAACACAAGAGGAACAACAAGTTGCCATCAACGAAGCTCGGACGATTGAGATCGTCTCGCCCGAGTGCCAATCGCTCACGAAGGCTAATGACGCTGGCGATGCGATCGAGGCACGAGGAAGGAACGACCCTGGGAGTTAACACTGGCGATGAAAGTGCAATCCATGGGGTTGAGACTCAATGGATGCCATTGTAGAAGACCCTAAGATAGGCGACCTTTGTCGAAAGAGAGGACCAAGGCCTCGCGGAAGAGAGAGCCGCTTTGGGAGGTAATGAAGGCCACGGGAGGTTGAGACTTCGGGGGTAAAGAAAGCGATGTAGAGAACATCCCTCCCGCCATCATCGACCCATCGAGAAGGAGATAAGCGCACTTCATGATTCCCAGGACAACCCCGATGTCACTTTTCCGGGGATCAAGGCGAAGAAGAAGCCGAGTCATCCCCATGACAAATCCAAAAGACTCGGTGCGGATGTTCCAAGCACGAGCAAGTCTCGATCCCAAGACTACTCATCAAACTTTTAACTTTGATGATGAGCCACCAATGGAAATCTCATCATCGCCCCGATGATGCTTCCGATAAGGCCGAGGACCGCTCATCGAAATGGAAAAATCATTTGAGACCAACGAAGCCGTTAAGGCACCGAGGCTCGGCAAGTTCGGGTCTACTTCACAACAAAATCCGGTGAACAAGAGACCATGCGCAGCTCCTCAAGTCGCAGCAGGATCGATTCCCAAAAGAACTTCACGCGCACCGCTCATCATCGAACAAATCCCGGTTGGCGGTGATGAATCTTTTGTAGAATCTTTCCCTTTTTCACTTGGAGATACTTAACTCCACGAAGAGTCGAAAACGAACAAGCACGCTATCACAAACCAGCCCTGTTCTTCCATCGACACCATTGTTCCGGTGATTATGATTTTGATTTGCATGGCCATCACCGCAATGAAGAATCACCAAGTTCGAGAAGTGTTCAAGGCACTATTTGGCCGAGGTTGAACGGATGGAGAGGCATCAGGCCTCTTTGGACATGCGACCGACAACAGAGATGCCACCCTTACAAAGTGATTTAAGAGGCATAACGATTCGGATAAGGGAATGGTGGCAACAAAGAAGAAACAATGCGTGTGGAACAGGTGAGATACTTGAGGACATTGTTCAACAAGGCCTGGTGTGGAGAGAGTCGAAAATGCCGATGCAAAAATGAAGTCGAGAGAACACATTGAGCATATGCATGAAGCTCACACCGCCGAGATCAGGCTGCTGCGTGAGCAAAATACAAATGATCTACAACGTTTGGAAGAACACATGACAAGAAAATTCAGCCTTCTCATGGCCGAGATGAAGCCGATTTGTGAGAATCCAACGCTACTCGACCGAATTCCGTCGCATACAACGCAAACAAACTCGAAGCGTAACTCAACCATCAAGACTCGACTTCATGCTTGCCAAAGATGTTCCCCTGGGGTTCTCTATCCTTTGATGATGCCAAAAAGGGGAAGAGGAATACCTCAAAGCGCTAAAATCTGAAGGAAGAGAAGAAAGGAGCGGTGAGAAGGGAAAATCACCGAGGAAGTCTTGAAACGAGAAGAAAGGAAAGCTTGTTGAGGGGGAAGGATCAACAGATGTGACATTGATGATTGCACAAACCCCTCAACAAGGTCCATCACCGGTGACATTATAAGCAAAGAAACTCCCTCGTGACTCGCCACTCCAACACTGCTATATCCATGGCCGATAAGAGAAAAACTATTGAAGCGGGGATTAAGGAAGTGGAAGGAAGAATGGATGCCAGGGTGATGAACATCTTGAAAGAACATGGAGGCATTCCAAGAGAGCAGAGACACTTATGCCATCTCGGATGTCGGGACAGAGCCACGATCGGTCGATGAATTTAAAACGCTCGAACTCGAGGATACTTTGCAAATATGTCTATGGCTCAAGCTTGGGACTTATCTTGGGAAAAGGGCCTCACGTTATGTGAAGAAGGCGACGAGCGCAGAAGCGATCGCTCTGCTTGGTCACTCCGCCGGTCACTCACCGAAAGAAGAAGACCCTGATGACAAAGATACGCCCGAGGTAGAGGAAGAAGCAAAGAGTGGAGGAAGAAGCTCAGACCAGGCCTCTGCCCAAAAACATTGAATACGTGGATCCAGGAAAGAAAGGAGGGATCTACTGGCCGGGCTTGACCAAGTAGCGAATTTGCGAGTGGCTAAAACTAACGCCGAGTATGCAAAAAGACTAGAAGAAGAAAACAAGAGACAAACTCAGCTATGGGAGGAGAGACAGGAAAGAATAAGAAGAGATGAAGTCGCCGGGAAGGCATATGAGAAGAAAAAGAAAGCAAAATGACGAGAAAAGAGAAGAAAGAGAAGAAGATCTCGATCAAGATGAAAGAAGGAGATGACGCGGAGATGAAGTGTTCTTTGTCCAACCCTTCGTGTATTTTATCATGTAAATACATACAATGTAAGTCTTACGTAATAAAGCTATAAATTCTTTATTTTCAAGTGTAGACAAATATGTGCTCGATACACCTTGTAAACAGGTTGTGCAAAAGAACATGAATGATATGATCAATAAACAGATCTATTCTGCGCATACATTCTATGTCAATACACTATCGTATGTATCTTTGTTTGTTTGCATTTTTGAATGATTTAAGTTTTGGCATCATCAAAAAGGGGGAAATTGTTAGGAATTTTATTGTTTAGATTTTGATGAATGCCATGTAAAACTTAGAATAGAAAGTTGGCACCCCAATTCTTCTTTGTCAGAAATGTATTGTAACAATTAGAGTGGCCAAGCCGAGTTAAGTCGCCTACGCCTAACATGCAAGAAGACACCAAGACCGGAAGGAAGACTTTCTTTGTGAAACAAATTGAATATGGTAAAGAAAGAGTAGACGGAACTCTATGAAGAAGCGTAAATGAGATGCAACAGTGGAGCATCATCAAGTCAACTCAAGAAAAGCCAAGTCTCAAGTTGAAGTGACAAGAGTCATCCAATGATTGGAAGTCGACTCTAAGTCACCTGGGAAAGCAAGGAAATGCAATCAAGTCGAGATAATCAGAAAAGAACCGTTGCTGTACGTAAATCAATAGATTTACTTAAACAAGTAATATCTCCATACCACCTTTCTTGGAGTGCTCACCCCTGAAGCGTGCAAAAGGAATGAACCAATGGGAAGCACTACACCGTATCGACGTAACTCAAAAGGTGAAAGAACAATTCATACGAGGAAATGGCAATTCCAAGGATCGCAACAAGACAAGCCAACGATGCGAGTGACTTTCAAAAATAAGCCTATCTCTTCAACGGGCAAATTTTTGAAAGTTCACTATAAAAGGCCGAGGAGTTTGTTTGAAAAAGGGGACACACACGTGAGATATACAAGCATATTAGAAAAATCAAACATTCTCAATCCTCAAGCCTACATTACGAAGTACATCAATCCAACACTCACCCGTGAAGGAAAGAGAACTTCAATCGGTTGAAGAGGAAACTTTTGAAGAAAAGGGTCTACATTCCGGGAAGGATTGTAGAAAGGTTCAAGGTTGAACCAAGTCTTAAGCTTTTGGAGGGCTTCGTGATCAAATCCAAAGAGCTTGAGCAAGCGAGTAGTGTAGTAGCAAGCGTGCCTGAAGAAGAAGCCGAGTCGTCACGAGAAGCCACCGAGTGATCAAGCGTCTCCAGATCGAGTCCCAAAGGATCAAGTCGGTTGTGATCAAGACTTGTATCTCGGATCGTTACCACTTTGTAAACCGATCATTACCTAGTGGATTCCTCCAGGAGTTGGAGAAGAGAGAGTAGAAGAATTACCCCATCTTCGAACCTCAATAAAAACTTCATTGTGTCATTTACATTTCAAAGACTTAAATTCCCGCACTTTTAATCGCTTATATCTCACGATGAATCGCTATCCATTTGATAATTTATAAGTACTAAATCAAGCTCTAAAATCGCTTAATCAAACTTAAGGGTGTTAAGTCTTTCCAACGAAAACAAAACCACAGTTGAGTCAAATTATAGCCAACGGTGAGTTATTCCATCAACAACACAAGTTGAGTCTGTTGAGAGATTAACTCCACCGAAAGTGACTAATTCGATTGTCCATCAAGGACACAATTGTGTAGAATCAACTCAGTAGATTTAAAAGGACTAAATCGAAAATTTGGCAAGGTTTATTCAACCCCCTTCTAAACCTTACACTTACACCCCTCGGGGACCTACTGGATGACAACTTTGTTCGTTTAGTGTTTGTTCTTTTTCCACTTCGCCTCCCGGATTCGTTGTGAAGTCATCGCAAAGATCCTCCGACCTTGCCGTGGAGGAGTTTCCCACCGGGCGCACCAACCGAGTGAATTGGAATGGGGTCACTCGTCTCCAACCTCCTGGTCGTTTCTATTGAATGTTCAAAGTTGGGCAAAGGTGGTAAGATACCTTCAATAGGGATTGGCTCGACCGGGTCCCCACTATCCCGGTTTCATCGCCATGTCCCTTATGCCTTCTTCCGAGTGAGTCGGGAAGTGGTGGCAAAGAACAACAAATGGCGATTTCTTTCGAACCACTCCCATTGGATCAATTTCATTTGTGTTCGAGGACTCTCCTGGTCCCACCATCAATCTTTGCTCATGAAGGATTCTCGATTCGTGCAATGCTTGCCATTTGCAACTCTTCTATGGCGGCAAAGATTCTCAGGATCCTCATCACACGTCGAGAGAAGACATCAAGGAGAGGATGTGTGTGTTCGGGTGGTCGAGATAGGCGATGATCGGGCCTTCTCGCGTGCCTCGCCTTCCTCTCGCCTGTCTTTCCTTCTCCTTGTCCTTGAATATCTGCAGGATGTCTCGTGCAGCTTGTCTTCATCCATCTTTGGGATCACGCGTGGTTAGTCCAAGGAAATTTAACAGTTTCCTCTTCTTCTTTTATAAACTCGGGCCGTTGGAACTGTTCCTCGATTTACTCAATTTCCATTTCCTCCACTCACGCAGACGATTTTGGATATCGGGTAAGGTGGAGATAGGATCATCACATCACTATCGCTCTATCGCCTTCTTTGTGTCTCAACTGCGCGGACTTGACTATTTCTTCAGGTTGCCTCTGCTGACGCCTTCACAGACTTGGCTGTTTCATCAATTACATCGGGGACTCGATCGCTTCAAATAGCCGTATTTGTTCCGGTGAGTGGTGGCTCGGCCGGTTTTTCAAGCTCAAGCGCTTGATGATTCTTTTTCTACGTCTTCTAGTTTGTACGGAGGGATTTCTCGGTTCGAGACCGCTTGCCTCGAAGTCTTGGGCGGCGGGGCCGTCTTGGTGTCTTTTTCTCGAGAGCTGGCCATCTTGGCTTATCGATCTCCTCTTTTGACGATCGGAGAAGGTATTTGAGAGTCCTTTCTCACCGCCGGGCCGGGCGGTGAGACACGGCCGCAGGGGCAGTGACTCGCTGCAGGGCAGGAGCAGTTTGACTTTCTTTCTTTGCGGAGAGCAAAGAATCTTCTTAGCAGTGCAGGGGCTTTTCTTCTTTGGTGGAGAGGAAACAACAGTATCTTGTGGTCACCGATTCCCCCTCACTTGTGTCGCCTCTCTTGGCGTAGGCTCTCTTCGGTGCCGAGAGAGGTTTGATTTGAACATCCTCTTGTTAACATGGAACGCCTTTCCATGTCTAAGAGGGACTCCTTTCACCTCCATCATCCGCCAATCACCGTGCCATATCCTAGGGATCCTCCAAATGTGCCATCTTCCTTGAAGGATTTGTTCCCTACATTCGCATAGTCCGTGAGACAAACTCAAAGCCCAGTTTATTTTCCTTCCTTCAATGATCGCCGCCATCACGATCGGCTTTGCTTTTGACAGATTGGTCAAAGCCGCCAAATTTGATGTCAATACATTTGGCAACTATGTCCAACGACTTGTGATAATCCTCCTTCAAGACCTCTTGTTTCT
Organism: Rehmannia glutinosa; assembly: GCA_016081115.2. Classification (NCBI taxonomy): domain Eukaryota; kingdom Viridiplantae; phylum Streptophyta; class Magnoliopsida; order Lamiales; family Orobanchaceae; genus Rehmannia; species Rehmannia glutinosa. The sequence goes on from JABTTQ020000586.1 coordinate 6,540, forward strand.
TTGTGTAAACTATTTTATCAAGATAGTCCGCTTGGCTATTTCCTTCCAAGCAAAGGCGGCCAGGTTTACATCGCCTTCGTTAATTTCGATGTTCCTTCCGTTGGTAGTGAGCGGTGTTCAGCCAAGTCCTTCGCGAGATGGTGAGCCGCTTTCCGTGTACGATGATGACTTTATCCCTTCATCGTGAATCTCAAGATTCACGTAGAATCGCGCGACCTCCTCCACATAGGTCATCGGATATTCCAAAGATCGTAAACGATTTCACCGGCGTTTCCAATTTCTTAGCGATTTTCTTCACTAGGGTGTCATCCCCTGTTTCACCATGCCGTCGAAATCCACAAAGAGACCCGGTGTGGATTTGCTTTCCTAACTTGGTAAAATCATAGGTTGGTGCTATTTTTCAGATTTTATCAAAGAAAATTTAGAGATTGATTTGAAGATAGATAGGTTTTGAGAAGATTTTTGCCTTTGCTTTCGAGAGAGAGAGAGAAATGAACGGTTTTGATAGTGTGTGAGAGAAACGGATGAAAATGGTTTAAGTATGGTTTATGAAAGGGCGTGTGGGTGGTTTTTGAAATGTGATCGAGATCAACGGTTTAGATTTTGCACGCCTATTTAACATTTAATGTCTCGTATTTAATGCGGCAAAGATTTATATCCAATCATAAGCTTGGTGTGCACTTTATGTCCAGACACATCATCATTATGCTTCGACGTCATTCTTAAAACATTCCCGCTTAGTAAAAACGATGCGTTTTTGTCACTTTGCTCATAAGTGACTCGGCTTATCCTTTAGCCGATTTAACTCTTCTTCTCACAGATTCTCTTAGTGACTCAACAAATGACTTGGTATAATTGTTCTTCCGACATGGTGATTTACTTAGTCGATTTGTGAGTTCAAACTCTTTTTCCCTTTTTGTGTTCCATTTCTTTCTTTGATTCTTCCGAGTGTCACCAGCACCAATTAACCCTAACTCATGTTTGAGTTCTTCAAATCTTGACTCACATAATGGTTTTGTGAAGATGTCACCGCTTGTTTATCGCTTGAGATATATTCCAAGATGATGTCCTTCTTTTCAACATGGTCTCTTATGAAGTGATATCCGACATCAATGTGCTTTGTTCTTGAGTGCAACACAGATTTTGAGTGATTGCAATTGCACTTGTGTTATCACACATGATTGGAATTTCTTTTTCCTCAACTTCATAGTCTCTCATTCTTTGCCTCATCCATAGGACTTGGGCACAATTTGCCCGCAGCCTATGTATTCTCGCTTGGTCATTGTAGAGGTGGCTATTGAATTTTGCTTCTTGCTAAACCAGAAATCACTGTTTCCAAAGATTTGACATGTGCCTGAAGTGCTTTTTTCTCAACTCGATCCAAAGATAGTCGAGTCCGAGTAGCCGATTAGCTTGAATCCACCTTCCTTTGGATACCATAAGCCAACTTCTTGGCTTCCTTTCAAGTATCTCAATATTCTCTTAGTCTTTCTTTGTCATATGGCTCTCTTTTTGGAGCAGATTGAAATCTTGCACATACACCTACAAAGAAATGTGATGTCCGCCCGCTTGTCGAAGATAGAGCAATGATCCAATAAGTGCTCAGATCTTGTTTGATCTACAGCTTGCCATCCGCATCCATGTCCATTTTTGACGATGTATTCATTGGTATTTTCACGTAAGACTTCTCCTCCATACCAAATTTCTTCATTAAGTCTCTCGGTGTATTTTGTTTGACTTATGAAGGTTCCATCCTTCGCTTGTTTCACTTGGAGTCCAAGGAAGAATGTTAGCTCTCCCATCATGCTCATTTCAAATTTACTCGCATGAGGTTTGAAAATTTTTCACACAACTCTTTGTTTGTGGATCCAAAAATGATGTCATCCACATATATTTGAACAAGCAAAGATACTCTTTTTGTCTTGAATCAAAAAAGTGTTCTATCTACCTTTCCTTTTGTGAATCCATTTTCGTTAGAATTGTGACAAGGTATCATACCATGCTGGGTGCCTCGTTGCAATCCATACAAGGCTTTCTTGAGTTTGTATACCTTATCTCCAAGAGTCTTCTCGCTCAAATCATGGGGTTGTTCAACATACACTTCTTCTTCCAATAAACCATTTAGGAATGCACTTTTAAATCCATCCGATATACAAATGAAATTCTTGTGAGTCGCATAGGCAAGAAACATTCTTATAGCTTCGGGCCTTGCACAGAGCAAATGTTTCATCAAAATCTATTCCTTCTTCTTGGCAATATCTTTGGCTACTAGTCTTACCTTGTTTCTTACCACGTAACCTTCCTCGCTCATCTTGTTTCGAACACCCATTTGGTACCAATGACATTTTGATGTGTGGGTCTTTGAACTAATTTCCATACTTTATTTATTTCAAACTCGATTCACTCTTCTTGCATAGCTTGAATCCAATGTGTGTCATCCAATGCTTGTAACACATCTTTGGGCTCTATTTGCGAGATAAAGCATGTGAACATGGCTTGTTGAGTTCTCGATCTTGTTTTGGCACCTTCTCTTATATCTCCAATGACAAGTTCTCGTGGATGGTCTCTCACCATCTTACATCAGATGGAGTAAGTTAGCGGATTGATCGCCTTTGGTGTGTTGTTGTGTTCAGCCTCTCTCGTAATCACTTAGCCGCAAATTTTCCAAATTGTTTTTGAGATTCAACTATCTCATCTTCTTCCGAGTTTATAATTCCAACTACCAAAGATAGGGACTCTTCTCGTATGGTTGGATGATTCACTTATCACCGACTCTTCAATGTCTTCTCCATTTACATTTCGCTCATCGAATACCACATGAATGGATTCTTCGCAACCATAGTCCTTTTGTTGAGTACTCAGAAGCTTTGCTTTCACCGAGTATCCTAAGAAGATACCTTCATCACTTTAGCATCAAAAGCCTTTAGATTGTCTTTGCCATTGTTGTGGATGAAGCATTTACATCCAAATATTCTCAAATATGCAACATTTGGTTTTCTTCCAAACCCAAATCTCATAGGGAGTCTTTGTCGCCTATCCGCTTATCATACATCCTGTTTTGAGTGTAGCAAGTCGTGTTGATTGCTTCAGCCCCAAAATCTTTTTGGTAACCCCGTCAGCCTAACATGGTCCTTGCCGCTTCTTTGAGAGTTCTGTTCCTTCTTTCTCGCAACTCCATTCTCGCTGTGGAGTCCTTGCTGGCCGATAGGTCATGACCAATACCATTCTCAATACAATATCGAGTTATTATTCCATTGACAAACTCGAGTTCCTCCGTCGATCTTATTTTGATAATGGTTTGACTCTTCTCGTTTTGAATCATCTTCATCAGCTTGTGGTAGTTTTTGTAGAGTTTCTTTCTTCTTACACATGAATATTGTCCATGTATATCTTGAGTAGTCATCTACTACCACCAAGGTGTATTTCTTTCCACTTATTGGTCGTTCCACTGGGCCAAATAGATCCATGTGTAGCGATGCAATATTCTTGTTGAAGATGAACATGTCTTTTCTTTGAATGAAGATTTGATTTGTTTTCCTTTTGACAAGCATCACATATACTCTCCTTCTTGTATATCGAGTCCGGAAGTCCTTCCACAAGACTACTTCGCAAGCTTGTTAATCGTTTTGAAATTGTGTGACTCACTTTTTTGTGCCACGATACCAACTTGATTCGCTTGTGCTCTTTGCTAATAGACAGTGTTTGTGTGTAGCGGTTGACCAATCTACTACATACATGTTCTTTTGTCCGCATCCTTGCAACACAACTTCATTTGATTCAAGATCTTGATTTGGCATACACCCATGTTGAATCCAACATTGTAGCCCTTGTCACAGAAAGTTGGATCGATGCTCGATAAGTTGAAGTTGAGTCCTTCAACATATGCAACATCCGTGATTTCTAATCCATTCTCTTGATGGATCCAATGCCTCTTATTTCACCAGAGCTTCATTTCCTCCAAATATGAGTTTTGCTCCTTTAACTTCCTTGAATTTTGACAGATTTTTCTTATTTCCTCGTCATATGTCCGGAGAGCGACCACTATCCATGTACCAGGTTCCTTGGCACTCGTTGTTCCTTGAACCCGCAATCAAGGAAATTAAGTTTTAGGTACCCATACTTGTCCGGGTCCCGAGGGGTTAGAATTGTAAGATGATCCAACCAAGTTATAGCCAAATGATTTGACTCTAAGGGGTTGCCATCTTTCAAAGTGCCATAATCATAATTAATCCTGGCAAATTGCTTGGGGATTCTAGGTTCATACATTTTGTCTCTTTTGTCTCGTATGCTGTGTATATTTTTTAGCAATCGCCTTCTTTGGGTAATTGTGGTGTCTTTGAGTGTAGTGCCTAGGTGCATATGTGTCTCGATGAAAGCTCTTATACTTTTGGAATGGCCTTTCCGAGTTCTGGCCTTTGCCATTTGGGCTTATATTCCATAAGTCTATGCCGATAGTTTACATTATTCCAATCACTTGGCTTGGATATTTTCTACCATTCCCATCATATGTATTTCTTTTATGGATTTTCCGGGTTTTTGGTAGCTCGCTTCTTCTTTACGTAGTATTTTCTCGCTTGGAGTTTGCCGAGGAACTCTACCAATCTCTTCTCAATTGTCCTTTCAGCCGCGCACTCAACGGGTCGCTTTTTCCTTTTCCTTTATAACCAAGGCCGTTTGCTTGTAATTGTGCTTTGGAGTGAATGTGTGTGCAACTTTAGAGTTTTGGATTTTTAGACTCTTCATGGCTTGAAGATCCTTTTTCCAAAATTACTTTTGAGGTTTGACATAGCGCAGAGGAATTAAATCCTAAGCCCTGCCTTGTCCCCACATTCTCTTTGACTCAAAATAAGATCATCCAATGATTTAGATGCCTTAGTGAATGAGGCAATAACATTTTTGAGGTCATTCTCCCTCTTCTCTATGGCAAGCAATTTCTCGCTTATTAATTTAGCATTTTCACTTTTAAACTTTCATTCTCATCGCCTATTTGACTTAGAGTACTCGGCTCCTTAGTTAGCTTTGAGTTTTGGCTCTTGAGTAGGTTGTTTTCCTCATTTAATAGAGTGTGTGAGGATTTAATGTGTTCAAAATCTTTCATCATTTTGCCTAATGAATCATAAAGATCAAGTGGGTGATGAAGTGTGTGTTTCTGATCACTATCACTAGAGTCCGAGTTTGATGAGTTAGAGTGTACCTCATCTTCTTGGTTAGGTTGATCTTGTTCCTTGGCCATCAAGCAGCATCGGCTTCTTCTTCGAGTCACTTGAATAGTCACCACCGCTTCTCTAAATCGCTTATGTCTTTTGACTTGGTCGTTCAAAGAGATCTCTGCAGCCCAACATTGCCTTTCTCTTTTCTTGTCTTCTTTCTCTCAAGACCTTTCTTTCTTATTCATTCCTCGTATTTGTTGACTACAGGATATGGACAAATAATGGCATAGTGACTGGTTGTGTCTACAGGGGCCCAAAGATAGATATTCAACCTTTTGATCAGCCTCTTTCCATTCTTGGATAGTCACCCCTTTGATATTCAAACTTTTTGATGATCCGCTTCTCTTGGTTGGCCTATCTTCCTTGATTTGGAGGGAGCCGAGTGTCTTCTCGGAAGATTCGCTCTTTCTCTCTTGTAGTTCTTATTGAAGAACTTGTTGAATCTTTTAACCATCGGGCTATTTCTTCCGATCAATGACTTCTTTGACCTCAACTCTCTTCCCATCTTTAACAATTAGAGCAAATTGTTTTGAGTACAAATTGCCTCTTCCTGGTCTTTTCTTCTCACCTCAAACTCGTAGGCTTTGAGGTCCGAGAATAATTCATGGTTGGATGTCTTTGATAGGTCCATGGAATGTCTCGGCTGCCATGACCTTCATTTCCCATTCAGTTGAAGACTTTTTAGGATCTTCATACACATTTCCTTTCGTGTATATTCCTTTCCAAGTGCAGATAGCTCATTGGTGATTTCGTGAACCGAGCATCCAGCTTGATCCAGGTTTTCTCCCGAGATCATTTTGAAGTTCTCAAATTTCAGATGTACCACCGATAATTTGTTTTCTTTGATTTGCTCTAAGCCTTCACAAATCAATGTTAGCTTGTCCTGCATTTCTTTAGCCGTTTTGCATGATTTGACTTTGTTGAACATGGCTTTGTCCAAGGTTTTGTAAAGGATGTCCTTGGCTACATTGTCCAGGTTGTATCTTTTTCTCGTCATCATTTGTCCACTCAGCTTCTTGGTTTTTCAACCATGACGGGTCCGGGAGCAACATCCTCTTCTCCCGGGATTGAAACTCTTCTTACACGTGCATGTTCACCTTTAAGATTTGTGGCCCATCTTCTATCACTATCCACATCTCATCATGTAATGCCGATAGATGAGCCTCGCATACGTATTTTCCAATCATCAAATTCTTCAATAGTGAACATAGGGATGCGTGTCAAATTTGCTTCCATGATAATAACTTTTAATGATAAAAAGAGTTTTGAAAGTTTAAGTACTAAAGCGAGACTTTGAAAAGTTTGGAGATCTAGTTCAAGAACTGGGCACGGAGGGTTCAATGAACCAACCGCTCCGATACCACTTGTAGGTCCCAAGGGGTGTAAGTGTAAGGTTTAGAAGGGGTTGAATAAACCTTACCAAATTTTCGATTTAGTCTTTTTAAATATTCGAGTTGATACTACACACCGTGTCCTGATGGACAAATAATTTAGTTAATCAAGAGAGTTAGTCTCTCAACGGACTCAATCGAGTTGTTGATGGAATAACTCAATTGTTAGGTCTAAGTTAACTCAACTGTGGTTTTGTTTTCAATGGGAAGACTTAACACCCTTAAGTTTGGTTAAGCAAGGATTTAGTGCTTGGTTTAGTACTTAGAAATTATCAAGTGGATAGCAAATTTATCACAGATTTAAACAATTAAGATGCAGGAATTAAAGTCTTCGAAATGTAAATGACACAATGAAATTTTTATAGAGGTTCAAGATGGGGTAATTCTTCTATTCCTCTCTTCTCCAACTCCCCGGAGAAATCCACTAGGTATTGATCAAGATACAAAGTGGTAATACCCGATACAAGTCTTGATCACACAACTTACTTGATCCTTTGGGACTCGTTTTGAGACTCCTTGATCACTCACCGGCTTCTCGTGACGACTCTGGCTTTTTCAGGGCGGTACCGCCTTGCTACTACACTCACTTGCTCAAGCTCTTTGGATTTGATCACGAAGCCCTCCAAAAGCTTAAGACTTGGTTCGACTGAACCTTCCTACAATCCTTCGTGGAATGTAGACCCTTGATTTTTCAAGATTTTCCTCTTCAACCGATTGAAGTTATCTTTCCTTCACAGTGAGTGTTGGATTGATGTTCTTCGTAGTGTAGCTTGAGGATTGAGAATATTTCGATTTTCTAATAATTGCTTGAACGTTTTTGGTTGTGTCTCAGAATTTGTGTCTCCTATTCTCAAATAAACTCCTCGGCCTTTTATAGTGATCTTTCAAAAATTTGACCGTTGAAGAGATAGCTTATTTTTGAAAGTCACTAGCATCGTTGGCTTGTCTTATTGCAAATCCTTGGAATTGCCATTTCCTCGTATGAATTTTTCTTTCACCTTTTCGAGTTTCGACACGGTGTAGTGCTTCCCATTGGTTCATTCCTTTTGCACGCTCGGGATCGAACACTCCGAGAAAGGTGATATGGAGATATTACTTGTTTAAGTAATTCTCTTGATTTCTCGGCAACGGATCTTTTACGCTTATCTCGACTTGACCGCATTTCTTTGCTTTCCCAGGTGACTTAGAGTCAGCCTTATAATCATTGGATGACTCTTTTGTCACTTCAACTTGATACTTGGCTTTTCTTGAGTCGACTTTGATCGATACTTCACTCACCGCATCTCTGCCGCCCAAGAGAGTTCCCGTCTACTCTTCTTTGCCATACTCACTGCCTCGCAATGAGTCTTCCTTCTAGTCTCCGGTTGTCTTCTTGCATGTTAGGGCGTAGGCCGATTTAACTCCTTGGCAGCCAAATTTCTATTTATTACAATGCATTTTACAACAAAAATGGGGTGCCAACTTCCTATTCTAAGTTTTACATGGCATTCATCAAAATCTAAACAATAAATTTCCTAACATAGACGATTTGCAAACCTGTGGTAGTTCGACATTCACCGAATTGAATTTGAGCGTAAACATTATCCATACACTCGAGAGTCGAGTGATACACTATCTTCTTGTGAGTCGTGATATCGAGCACCCAAGAGAGTATTGATTATGCCGAGTTTTATGAATAACAACTTCTTGATGATGAGTTACATGGTTTCCTTGGGTATAAAGTCGAGTGCTATTTAATGTTTATAGTGTTCTTGGGTGTTCTTTCGTTTTTACCCCTTATATTGTTTTTCTTAATTTGCTCGAGGACGAGCAATGCTTTAAGTTTGGGGGATTTTGATGTGTGTAAAATATACGTGCATTTTGGGGCTTAAATTGATATATAATTGATGCATTTGCACGCATATTTACTATGTTTTTACTTGATTTCCTTTAAAGGGCATGATACATCATATTCTTGTAATTATTGCAGGAAACGGAGCTTAAAATGAAGAAATGTCAGTTGGGATGCCCAGATAAGATTGCCGAATGCAAAGAGAAGATCAAAACGACAGAAAAAGGGAACAAAAGTAAGTCACACGGCCGAATCGTGTAGCCTCACACGACCGTGTGGAGTGGTGGTGAAAAAATCACAGCGGTTGTGTGAAGAAGGGAAGAAAACAGAGGATGGAGAAGGTCCACACGGCCGGATCGTGTGAAGTCACACGACCGTGTTGACAAGGAAACCAGCCGCACAACCTACCCGTGTGAACAAAGATGCCCGTGCGACAAAGGGCCGAGCCGTGTGGGAGTCTATTGTAAGTCCAAGCGCTATGATAATCTAGAGGGGGTAAATAGATTATCTCCATCTTTTCGATTTAGCCCTTTCTTACAACCGAATGCTCAAACACAATAATAAAGGTGCGGAATGTAAACAACACACGCCGATTTAAAGAGGTTCAACCCACCTAGGGCCTAATCCTCTACCACCCCAAGATATCCAGGATGGATTTCAAAAAGAAAAAAAGAATTTTATTAATTACCAAAATTAATACAAATTCAACTTACAACACCTTGAAGAGCACCACACTCTTCTTCAACAACACCTTTGGAGATTACCACAATCTCCCTTTGAAGATCACCACAATCTTCCTTCAACGGCACCTTGTGAAGATTACCACAATCTTCAACCTTGAAGAATACCAAATTCTTCAACACCTCAATAAGAAGATCACCGCAATCTTCTTGCACCTATCACCTTGATCATCCAAGTGTGTTCTTACCACAAGAACACTAATAAGGATATCTTGTGTTGAATGATTACCAAAAATCAAGATTACAACTCAATAATGAATAATACAATTTGAGTGCAAAGTGTAATCAAGAATAGCCTAGACCTCAAGGATGTGAAAGTGATAAGCTAGGCAAATTTACAACAAGAATAATAACAATGAAAGACCAAGTATATGTTTGAAGTGTATCTTGTTGTGTTGTATCTCAATTGTTGTATTGGTTGCTCCAAAACTTCCTCTATTTATAGGAGATGATAGATCAAGCATAGTCTCCTCTTGGGGATTGAAAATCTACTGAGAAAAATACAATTAAAATCAAGAATATAGCTGTTAGAAATCAATCCCACAATTTAAGGAAATGTGTCTCATTGTCAAACGGTCATATTTTTGTCAATACACAGATGCGACGGCCGCATTTAAATAAGAACACTTTGAAAATTACAACAGGCGAGTCGGCCGACGAGGCTTTCGACGGTCGACCCCCTGTCTCAACCGGGTCCACCTTAATGAAAAATCGAAGAAGATTTGTTCTGCTTTCAAAATGAAACATGCAGTACGTCGGCCGACCACTGGGCGACCAAATAATCGGACGGTCGACGCCTGATGCACGGCCGACCGCCCGATTTTACTTCCGTCTCATTTTCTGTTTTCAAAGATCATCTTCAGTACGGGTTGCCCTATAGGGCGGCCTGGCCGACCACGAGACGTAAATGTTGTCCAATTTTTGTCGAAAATAAAACTCAAAAAATACTCCAAAAAATTTAGTAAAAACATTTTAAACCAATCGGGAGTATTTAGACAATATTTAGAAATCTTGTTTAGGAGTAAAAGCCCATTGACATAAAATCATTAAAAGTGTTGTCCATTATTATCAAAATAAACTTGAGGAAATACTCCTAAAATATTAAAACCATTTTAAATCATTTAGGAGTATTTGGACAACCTTTAAAAACATTGTTTTGGTCACAAAATAAAATCATCAAAATTAAGATAAAAACATGTATCAAACATCTATTTTAGCGCATTTTTCGTAGTTTGCTTCCCATTCCAACTCTACAAGTGATCTCTCCAAGCATCTATAAAAAGGGACCAAGTCTTGCACGAAAAAACACAACTTCATACATAGAAAACACATTAAATAACACAGAACGAAGGAATGCAGGAGCTTCGAGAGCAAAAGGCTAGGTCGCGAAGAACATCACAAGGCTTTCGCATCTAGTGAGCACAAGAGCTTCAAGGGCTTAGAGGGAGAATCCATCCCGACAAGAAGGGATTTTCTTTCTATGTCTATCAACTCTTGTCTGTGCTTATATGATGTCATAATATTGATTGATTTGTCTATGAGTTTGTAATCAATGTTTGGCATATTTTTGGATCTTAGGGCATAATCGAAACTGTGGATTTGTATTAAATATGATTATTTATTTTCTCAATTAATTCATATGTTCTATTTTATGAATTCGAGTGCTTATTATTTAATTGCTTTTTATCTGATAAATAATTAGCATGTCATATTTGTTATTGCAATATTCGGGATATGAGTTCTAACAATGACGGAAATCGAATTCAAAAATGAAACATGTGTGACAGGTGTGTTTGTGGGGAGTTATTCAATTCACAAATCTTTTTGGAGTTAATAAGAATTGTAACGATTTGGGAGGACTACAATTGTTATTAATCAACTGTTTACGCACCACCCGGAAGGGGGAGTAGACGAATTTAGGAATTGAACCCATAGAATTGCATGAATTGGTTTTTAAAACTTTATTCACATTTAATATTGAAGAAGCATGTTGAGATTATGTGCCTAAGGTTGATCCTAAAGATGTTGAAAATACTTGTGGGGTTCACAAATATATTTTTATTTTCTTTCTTTATTTTCAATTTTTTTAGTTAGAAAAAATACTTCAATTTTCGGCCGCTTCAATAAAATTGGAATACATTGTTATTATAGCTTAAGTGTTTCGAGCTTCAATCCCTGAGGAATACGACCTTGCTTGCCATTATCCTATAAAATACACTGTACACTAGCAGTTGTATAAACCAAAACAATTTTTGGCGAACACTAATTGTACATGATTGTGAGTAAACCGTAATTGAATGAAAAGCGAGTACAATCATAAAATTAAATCCCATAAAAATCTACCAAAAGTAACTACTTTTTTATAAATAAAATGACAATTATGCCCTTAATTGGGCGAAAACTAAATAAACAATTCAGAAAAAAAAACCTGAACCTTTGGATTTGTTGAATTAATGGATTGGATTAATCCAAACTGCCCAATGGTAAGCCTCTGCCACATTTGATCCTAACTATATATATATATATGGATATGATCAAATGAGACCAAGGCCTTTAGGTAAGAACATGAGACCACATCTAGACCATTTGATTTAATAATCAATGATCCAGATTTTACTCTCTATTTTAGGCATGGGTGTGGCAAGCAAGGGTAGGAAAGTAATCTGTCTTTTAAGTTAAAGGATATAATTGTAAATCCCTAATTTTCGAATTTGGTAACTGAATCCTGATTATCACTATCCCACGATTTTATCTCTTCATCTTTTCAAAATACACGATACTTCTTCCTCTCTTCATCTCGCTCGTGCTCCATCTGTAAAAAATTGAAACAACTGATATTGCTCTTTCTCCATCTCGCTCGTCCATCTCGCTCGTTCACTGTAAGTTTTTTGTGATTTCTGTTTTCTTTTTGATTGTGGTGTTTCTTGATGTTAGGGTTCCAATTTGGGTTTTTATTATCGATTTATTGTTCTTATTTGTTCAATTTTAGGGAATAAACTTTTGTAGATACGACCTTGTTTAGAACAACAAAAATATTCATCCTTGAGACTCGTTTCTTTAGGTCTTTACATAATTGTTAAAGTTTGGGTGGAAAGAACAAGATCAGAGCCGTAGGTTTGGCATCATTATACCTTGCAGAATATGTTGTTTTTTCATTTGAATTGCCCTGGAAAGAAAATTTTTGGGCTTATTGTGATTTTCATTTATTTATATTTTTAAGATAAATAATTATATGAAATTGATGCGGGTTAATTGTCAGAAAGATTAAAGTAATCTTCCTCCTAGTTCGTACATTATTTTTTACTACTTTCTTGGTAGGACATTGAATTTTGTAAAGATCTCGGCTAAATCCAACGACTCGCTTTGGTTCTTCTATGCATGTCCTAGATTGGAATATGGGGATGCTTTCCTATTTTATAGATTCGTGTTCATTTTGGGATGTTATTATGAGTTATCAAACTGTAATTTAACTTGCGATTCGTCTCTTCTAATGTTGATTACTAACAAAAAGGAGATAATACACTATATTCTCGTTACTTTGTGCGAGCATGTATATATGTTTTGGAATTATGTGTATTTAGCTATAGAATAATGTGTGTTTGGTTATGTAATAATGTGTTTAGTTCTTAACATCGTATTTTGTTGCTTTGTGCGAGCATCTATATATGTTTTGGAATTATGTGTTTTTAGATATAGAATTATGTGTTTTTAGTTATGTAATAATGTTTATTTAGTAATAAGACATCGTTTTTTGTTACTTTGTGCGAGCATGTATATTTGTTTTGGAAATATGTGTATTTAGCTATTGAATAATGTGTGTTAGGTTATGTAATAATGTGTTTAGTTCGAGAACATCGTATTTTGTTGCTTTGTGCGAGCATCTATATATGTTTTGGAATTATGTGTTTTTATATATAGAATTATGTGTTTTTAGTTACATAATAATTTTTATTTAGTAATAGCACAATCGTTTTTTGTTACTTTGTGCGAGCATTTATATTTATTTTGGAATTATGTGTATTTAGCTATAGAATAATGTGTGTTTAATTATATAATAATGTGAATATAATTTTGTGATAATGGACGATTAGTTGTATGTTTTTGTAAATAATTGGTTCTATATTTTTCAGTAGGTTTTGTTTTAGCAACTAAATGGCAAAAACAAGGGAAAAAGGGTCGCGGGGAGTGGGGACGAAGACGATGGTCGGGGGAAGAGGGCAAAGGATTAATATACGACATTATCGACTAGGTCGAATCCAAGGGGGTTGGTAAATGCGCTTGTTAATCTTTCCCCTGCTCAGACCACTACGATTGTTGATATGGGATTCGGAAGTTTGCTTCCGTTTTCAATTGTCGACTTCCCATCCCAGCTAATGTTTTGGTTAGTTGCAAATTTTAACCCAACTAGCTCGGAGTTGTTGTTGGATAGTTTTAGACGCATTCGCATTGAACTGATTGATGTCCAGAGAGTATTGGGGTTCCTCAATGGGCAGGAGGCAGTAGTGAAGAAAACAAAATCGGAGAGTTGCGATTTGTACAATGGATGGCCCGCTATGTTCGAGAGGGAGGATTACAGGGTAACAACGAAGCAAGTGGCTAATAAAATGCGGATTTTCGTGGATGGCGGAGATTGGTTTAGTAGGCTCTTCTTGATATTGGTTGAGTACCTTATTATTGGGAATTTTTCAACTGGATATGTGTATCCTCACTTACTTAAAAGCCTTGAAGATATCAGAAATGTTAGGAACTTAGCATGGTGTGAGCATACATTGGCAACCTTGGTTGAAAAGAGAGCGGGTTGGTCGCCGGAAAAAATACCGAATTTAATGGGCCCTTGCTATTTTTGGCGGTATTATATCCCCCCTTTTTTTTTTGATTTGTTTGGAGCATGTTCTTTTTTGATGTAATCTATGTAATTGCATAGGTATTTTATGTTGATAGAGTTAAGTGCGTGAGGCGGAGTGTTCCAAGGACGTGCCCCATCGTGTTGGCTTGGAGCGGGGACAAACTAAAGGAAAGGAACAATAATGAAATTGACCTTGGTGGGTTTGGGATGGGGTTTATCAAGCCCCCGTTTGATGGGGAAGCATGAATGGAGCCGCAACTAAATTTGTCGGGGCTTGGAAGGAGAAGGAAGCCATAGGTCAGGGAACCTCGTCATCCCGGGCCGATGCGGAGGTCGTTCATCTCCATGTGTATTTTAGTTTTATATTATGTCCATTTAGTGTTTCAAATATGTGTAATTAGTGTTTAAATTATGTATATTCTAATTATGTACATTTAGGTTAGTGATTATGTGTATTTAGTTTGTAAATCTTGTGCATATACACTTACTGATTTAATACACATGTTTTTGATATGCAGGGGATAACTGGCCGATTACGTGACTGATTGAAATGTTTGTCCTTCGACATTGTTGAGATTATATCGATTCTTCAGACTGCTCCAAAGGACTTAGTTAAAGACGCATAATTTGCTATGGTTGGGAATGTTGCGAGGGGCTTCTTATGCTCAACTTCGTTACCGAGTGGGGTTCGCCGTTCAGACGATGGTATGGAAGGGAGTGAAACTCAACAAAATGAAGCATTTTGGAGCAAGCCGGAGAATATAGCTGCGATTGAGGCGATCGAAAATGCATTTCTTAAGAGAGATGAATTTAGGAAATGGTGCGATGAGGCACCAAGCTCCTCTTTTGGCTTGACTCAAGATACTAATGTTGGTAGATGGGATGACATTCTCGACACGTCTCAAGCACTACGAGAAGAGTGTCAAATAGAAGGGACATGTGCGAGAGACGGTGGTATGGCAAGCACGCGAGGTCGGGGTATTATATATGTTTACATTACTTATATATTATGATTTATTAGTTTTGCTTTTAAGTATATTTAGTTCACACTATTGTATGTTTTGTAGGTTCTGGAAATGGATGTTGGGGGGGTTGAGATGCAAGTGGGGATCGAAAAATCAGCTAATGTATGTTTAAATCAGTATAATATTATGTACATTTAGGGTTGTAATTATGTTTATTTAGTTCTATATTATGTTTAGTTAGTTTATATTATGTATAGTTAGTTTTATTTTATGTATAAATAGTTTTATTTTTATGTATTTTTGGTTTGTAGGTGCAAGATTATGAGATCGGTGGTTTCGGGGGGCATGATGCTCCTTTGAGTGAGAAATCAAAGACCGTACGTATTTTTTTTCCTATTTTTTATGATTTCCATCATCAAGGTGTATATGAGTTCATAATTATTCTTATTTGGGTTCGTAGGATGTTAAAACGGAGGTTGGCTGCATGAAACCTGGTGGTTCTGGGGAGGTCAAGGGGCAGCACGACATTGCCTTGGAAAGATCTAAAAAGGTTTTTTCCCGAAGAGCTGCTAGGAAGACAAAGAAAAGTGCGGCACTGTCTTCGCCTTTTGTGGCTAGACAGATTGACATCTCCTCGAAGCCAAATCAAAATGAGAATATGATTGCGAAATGGCTTTTTGAAAATCCTGGGATGGACCAAGTAAGGATCCGTTTATCATACAACTCATTAGTTTCCTTTTTTTATCTACATTGTAATTCTTTTTTTTTCCATTTAGGGATGATATTGTATTTAACGCCGGTGACATGCTTTTGTCGAGGGAAGTTTTGGAGACAATGCATCCCGGAGGTTACACTAATGTTTCTATTTTGGACATTTGGGCATGGATGTTGAATGTTATGGAGGGACAAAGGAGTAGAAGTTCACCGAAATGTATTCTTTGCTTCTGTTTTTGATCGTATGTTTAGCTTTATTTTTATTTTTAGTTTTCATTTTTCTCATTGTGTTTTCGAGGTAATAAATTCCATGATTTATTTTTTTATTTTGTGTATTTTTGTTGTAGTTGTTCACGGTCGTTAGTCCGGGGATGACTTAGATGGGAACATTGTGTATGAGTCGTTTGTGCGAGGACTCGACCACGAGCTTGGTGACCCGAGCTCCGATAAATTGAATAACTTTGACATGGTAAATCTTGGTAATTATTCTCATTGTTTTTTCAAATCTTATTTGTTAATTACCGCACTAATGTATAGTTGTGTTTGATTTTTCTTCCAGATTTGTAAGAGTAAGCACATCTTTCCGGGTGACCTTTCATGTTAAGAGGTTTCACTGCCATATTATCGACAACTCGCCTGGAAAGCAGTAAAGGGACAAATATGGAGATTTGCCGGACAAGTTGGTGAGCTATTTTTTTTTGTTCAATCAGATATGCATGTTGTATTTTTATCAGTGCTAAAATGTGTTGTTAGGTATTAGAATTTGTACACATATGCTTAACATTTGAGGCAAAAATTTGAGTTTGTGATTAATATAATGGGACTCTTAGTGCCGTCACTAGACGTCATCGTCAAACCAGGAAGGAGATGCGAGAATTTTATGGATAAGAGGGGATTATTTCCATCTGTTTGGGGGAATATTGTTTGCCAATTGGTTTTCATGTCTTAGGGATCCAAGTGGTAGCCGTTTTGGGACTGCTCCGTGTAGCTATAATGTCACAGCTGGCCCTCCTATGCTTTGATATGGCCCAAGTGACATTGGGTTTTTGCTAGAGATATTGTTTAGTATCTTGATGTATTTGGTGCAACACAAAAACTTGTTCTAGAAACACTTTTAAACATTGTCACATGATAAACCTGTTGTACTAAATTAATGAGGACTCAAAGTTTAGCGTTTTTGATCTTGTTTTTTGGTGTAAATGGCATCGGTGGTTGAAGTTTTCTTTGCGTAAAAATTGGTATTCTAATATATCTCGAAAACAAATTAATCTCAAAGTGACCAACATTTTTTTTCTCTGGAATTACATTGTAGCAGCATAGTATGTTGCTTTTGTTGGTCCGACTAATAAATTTATTTCTTTCATGACTTGCAAATAGTTCTTGGTCAATGTGCATATGTTTTTATTGTCTGTCGGCGTATGTTTTTACTTTTGCTGGGTGTTTAAATAGGTATGTAATTGTGTGTACTTAAGTATGAAATTATGTATAGTTAGTTAGTATGATATGGTTAACTGTAATATATACTCTATGAAGTTTGAAGTTGTTTTCCATGGTATATTCAGCGAGTTCGGATGTTTTCGAACTACTTGGAGACTAAAGGCTACCCGCAAATGGCGAGTGTTGTCCGTAAATGCACCCCGTCTAGACTTTGCATGCCTTGAGAGATACCACAAACAAAGTTGATTGTGGTATATATGTCATGAGGCATATGGAGAGCTACATGTGCGGTGGCACTAAGGGATGGGGACTGTGGTTTGGAGAAGAACAATGCTTCTCAACTGTCTAACTTGCGCACGAAGTACTCAACTGCAATAATCCTCCACCATAGCAATGAGCTAAAGGACAGATGTATGGAAGAAGCCAAAAAGTTTTGGATGGGGAAGATAGTATTGTAGTTTTGTTTTTAATAGACAATGTACAATGCAGATTTGTGCTCATCTTTTTATATAGTTAGTTTACTATGTTTGGTGTTTTTTGTCTTTGGGAGCCATTTATACTTTGGGAGCCATTTGTATATGACTTAGATGTTTTGTTGAATTGTGGATATGAATGGTTCAGACATGGGGTGTTTTCTTTTTAATCAATATAACTTTTTTTATTTTTCACATACATATGGTCGGAATGTTGTTATAGAACATTACTATTGTATTCGTAGTTATTACAGTTAAATATGCCACATTTTTTGGTTATCTGTTATGCAATTTTGTATATTTAGGCATAAGATTATGTATAAACTGGTACAATATATATCAAATGTGTTTTGTATGTGTTGTCAATAATATTGTATAAGTAGTTATAGAAATTTGTACAATTACGTATAAGAATATGTATTTTTAAACACCAGTGATATATTGATCCTGATGTTGTCACTGAAGAACGATGTGTAGGTAAAACACAGATAATGTGTAAATAGGTTGCATATATTGTATGTTTATGTGCAGAATTATGTAAACAACTCATAAATTGCCATAGTGTATTGGATATGTATATTATAGCATTCGATAATGTATATTTAGTTTGCCAATCGTATACATTACACTAAAAATTGAACAACATGAAAAATACACATTGCTCTCGGAGGGTGCGGGTCGGGCATGTCTCTGTTGTTATGTGTCGCAACCTCACCGCATGTCCCACATTTTCTTTTAAGTTTTGTGCTTGCTTTTATGGCTTTTTCTCTTTGGCTTTGTAGCGCTGCTGTGATGACTACCAATCCCTTTGTTCTTTGCTTGCTTTGGTGGTAACACGGAAATGTCTAAGCTGTGAGGTTGAGCCGTAATAGGTTTCCACATTGATTGTTTGTTGGGCACTATAGTTTCAATGTTGTTCCTCTAATAGCTTAGCTTTCTCGTTCGATATGATACGAGATAGACTCGACAATATTTCAATATTCCTCGCGCAAGACCGATGCAAATTGGAAAATCCGCCACGAGTGTTTAGTGTTCTTGCAGCCTCTATCCCTCCCGGAAATTGGTACATGTGTCCATTCTTATAATGTGAATTAATTGAGGTTGCTTTCATCCAACGTGCAACCAAATATGGAGCTGGAATTTCATTGCAATCCTTGAGTATTACAAATATATGTCGACACAGGAGTCGCATTTGTACAAACAATTTGCAACTACATTTGGTTGATGCATCTATGTTGCATTTTGTCACTTCAAACACCCCACTTTCTTCCTTTATTGTGTACGAGATCTCGTGTGTATTGTCGTTGATCTGTATAATTAAGCAATGGTAACACGTTTCTTTAATTTCCTTGCTCACTTCATAAAATATGGCATGAGTGTATACTAAAGAAGCATACTTTTCAATTTCAATGGTGTCTGGTAATCCGGAAGGGATGTTTGGCACTGATTGTTCAACTTATCATTAGAATGTCGTTGGGATTCCATTGCGCTCTCGAAATGCATTACAAATTCCACCAAGTTTGATTGAGGATTTGTAAAATTACCAAACCAACTATTTGTGCTTTCTGATCTTGACGTAGTTTTCTTAAGTCCACTCATGGGCGACTCTAAAATATGCGGGAATTCACTCAGTATATCATACATAATCGTGAACCATGGATGTGATGCTAGATTGAAGTCATCCACAATTTCGTGCCATTATTTTTCAAATTCATTTTGTTGTAATATAGTTATCCCACACGATTGATTTAAGCCGATTGATGAAAAATTTATCTTTGAACAGATTGGGACCGACTTTAACACCGACTTTCTCCATTATGTGCCACATACACAATGTGATTGCCATCTTGAAGACCGATTTTATGGCATTCTTCATGGTAGGGTAGTTACTATATAATATGGTTCCTTACCAACAAAGATCTAAGAATCGTGTGAACAACCATGTATAAGACTCCTCATCCTCTTTCAAAATAAGGCACGCAAACGTTACACACCTACAATGGTTATCTACCCGGTGTGAACGGAGTTTAACACCATCTTATACATGTGTATCAAATCTATTTTTAGTATACAAATTTCAATAAATATGTAAATATTTTTAAGATTATAAATGTACACAATTACATTACTATATACACATATTTACTTAACTATGTACACACACCAACATAATAAAATAACTTGACACGGATTTATATAACTAAATGGACAGATATAAGGATAAATGTACATTATATATGCAAGACAAATTAGTGCAAATGAATTATATTGCGGTTGGTATTGTACGTAGCATCAAAGGATATTACATTACCAAATGCGGCATAGTTCATTATAGCTGTTTGGTCTGCCCAAAAGAGTCGCGTCAGTTGTTCATCTTGATCAACATCATAATCGAATACCATTCCCGGATTTGCCTCTTTCTGCCTTAGGAATTTGTCTATCACCAATTGTGCATCCGCACCGCATATGTATACTTTAAGGTCTCATTTGAAATTTCTAAATCAATTTTGAGTGCCCCAACCTGTGAATAACCGCCGACCATTTCTCTATACAGCTCGTGTTGTTTTGCACTCCCAATGTTTGCCCTTGTGCAAATTATGATGAATTCTGGCGCCCAAATTTAGGTTCCTATTCACCTTCAAGAATTGCTTGTGTTTGTCAATTGTCATCGGATGAGTGTGTCTTTCCTCAAAGGTTTTTACCTTATATGAATCGACACTAGTATATTCAAAAATACGGCGTGCATTGCACCTAACTCGGTTTGAGACTCTCTTCCGTTTTTGTTTTGGGACATTGCCGTCATGCTCGGATGCCTCACGGGTATGGGTTTTTAGAGTTCATGTAACCTCTCTATTGCAAACCACGTATTGCACACGATTTTCCTCATTCTTGAATTTCTTTGTAGTGTTTCTTCTAACGTCAAGCCACTACACAAACCATAATCTTTGTAAAATTGTATTCCGACCTCCAATGTACGGAAATGCATGTCAAGACGAGGAATGTTTTCTTGTTCAACCTCCGGGATCCAATATTTAGTTAATCCAAAGCGAGATTTCGAGCCTCCGACCAACGTGAATCGTGTAATATGGATCTTGATCGGGTAAAAACACAATATTTACATATTAAAATTACAAATTTTGAATATTATTTACAGATTTTCAATGTATCGTGTAAATTCATATTTACGAACATTAACGTCACGGCAAAATCGAACTCACCAATATTTGTCTTATAAGTACACATATTTAATGCCCTTTGTGTACATAATTAATACTCTAAACATATATTACATGCATTGTAATTAGGCAAAAACGTATTTGAGGAATACATTATATGTGATACATATTTTTCATACTAAATACACAAATTCGAGACACTATACACACATTTCATTAATACTAACTAAACACACATATGTACGAAGTTATATGTGATACATTATATGTGATACATATTTTTCATAATAAATACACAAATTCGAGACACTATACACACAAAGTTCATTAATACTAACTAAACACACATATGTATTTAAGTTTATATGTGATACATTATATGTGATACATATTTTTCATAATAAATACACAAATTTGAGACACTATACACACATATCATTAATACGAACTAAACACGCATACTCTAAGCATATAATATATACATATGTTACATAATTACAAACCTATATGTACGTAATTTTTATAGTAAACATACACATTTTTTGTTATAATTACACATCCATTCCGCGATCTCGAGTCGTGAATTTTTTATTGTTCCACATTACATGCATTCAAACCACACATTTTTTCTTTGATGAATTGGTGTGAAATTTTACCTTGATGAGGTTTGGTTTGTGGAGGGGTATCCTGTGTTTGTGACATTGCAATATCGATTCCGTTGATGTGGGTGCGATTTTTGGTGTTTTCGATGATGGTTTGATTTGTGTTTTGATGCTTGATTTTAATATTGGCATTTTTCTTGGTTGTAACTTCGATTTTTCTCTGTGTTTTGCGGAGTTCGATTTTTGCGTGAGAATGTTGTGTTTTTTACGATGGTTTGATCGTGGAGAAGAGGATGATGATTATGGTTTTTTTGGTTTTTCTGTGTTTTCACGTTGGTTTGAGCGTGGAGGAGAAGATGGTGATTATGATAAGATTTCATTCCTTGATTTCGGAAAACAATTATTTGATCGATTTTAATGTTCCAATTGTATCCTATTTGGTCCCCACCATTTTTTAATTACTATAAAATCCTATTAAATCCTAGCCTTTTATTTTATTTGGTTGGAGGGTGTGGATTGAGTCTCATGTTCTTACCTATAGCTATGGTCTCATAGGTTCTCCTCCCTATATATATATATATATATATATATATATATATATATATACTTAAAATGGGTGGGCACTCCTACATTCATTGCCATCCATATATATTTGGGACATCATGAGAAAGGAATAACAGACTATATATATATGAGGGAATTTTTGTTTAGTACAATATGAAAAAGTAGGGAAGAGACACACACTTGTATGAGATCAAATTTAACGCAAGTCTCCACGAATGGAGCACAAGGTTGATCCACTGGAGGGAGTATTGATTTGCGATAAAAACCTTAATTTGAAATTTTAAGTAAAACATTATTTTTTCTCAAAAAAAAAAAAGTAAAACATGATATCGCTCTATCTTTGTATAAGTAGATATTTAAAATTATTTTGTCATATAATATTATTAATTATTCAGTTTACTGATGATTCACTCCACTCAAGGTCCAAATCTTACATCTCTACATAATATTAATGATTATATTAGTTATTTCATAATAATGTGATTTTAAATTAGAAAAAATCAAACAACATTGTACTCACTTTTACTTCCAAATATTATAAGTGAAATCAAAGTGCTGTAAATTTATATTACAATTTAATACTAAATCAGAGAGATATTAATGTTCAAGTTCACAGATTTGCGCAGTACGTAGAGTGTGTGTGTGTGTGTGTGTTTTTTTTTTTTTTAAAAAAAACTTGTTGGATTACCTTTTCTTTTATTCCTCCCTATTAAGGATATTCTATTGAATGTAGGGATAGAAGAAAGGGGAGAAAATTGAATTAGTTTTTCTTTTCTTTATAAAAGTGTCCAATCGAAAGGGGATAAATATAACAAGTTGAAAAATTAAAATCAAATATTTTTCTCTTTTCTATTTGTCCAACTTCTGAAGGTCTTGTAGATGCTATTTTTGAAAGAATTTGAAAGAATACATTATGTGTAATATCTATCGTAAATTTACATACAATATACGCGAACTATGCGATTGTATGTGAATTTTTACATATTTGATTCTACGGTTATTATGCACATATATTACTATTTCAAGTGTAGCATAAAATTAATCATTCCCGAGCATTAAAACAATCAATTTGACTTATAGAAAAGGAAGAGGCTACTTTAATGGTGAACCACACATGAAAATCGCCTTTCATCAACCGTCAGAGGCATTTGAATGTGAGGTTTACATATGCTTACGACTGAAACCACACTTGAAAAATTAATATTTTGTTTTCATCAAATATCATACTCCTTGTGGTTGATCTCATCACACTATTCATATCCCAACCGTTAGGTATGAGCATAAATGTTAATAAACAATTCGAACCGTATGAAATATGAACCGTACCCTATCTCGAGTCCTCGACAATCATTTAAAACAAAAATCATAATTTAAAATACTATACATTAACCGCACCATCTTGTGTTGAATTTTGTCTTTGAGAAATGGGTGACCCGATTTCACCAAATAATTAAGTAGTTTAATTAGTGAAAAATGAAATTAAATTATTTGTAAAAATTCTACTAAGAGAGTAGATGAGAATAACATTTGAATTTCTCAAACCGATTAGGGTGAATGAGAAATTAATGCTGAAGTTAGCCACTTAATACAAATAAATGGCACGAAAAATAGAAAATGTGGGGAAGGAGAAATGCTCCATCCCACATAGAAAAAATGATGAAAAGTTTGCACACTTAATATATCAAGTTGAACTTATGGTTTTGGGCCATTGGGGGCACCCAAGTGTTTAAAGGGGTGACGACCTACGCTTGTGGGTTTGGTTCAAAGTACAAACGCAGGGTCCAGTCGAGGGCATGGGGTTGGGCTTGGGCTTCAAGACCACTTATTCTTTTTGGACCAAAAACCTTAAAATATTTAATTATTTTTTTGTAATTAATTAAATGGATTTAATTAATTTTTATAATTAATTAAAATGGATTTCAACTTGGGAACGCACGGGGCGGGACGCACGACGACCGTCGCGTCGGGTCGCGTCATGTCGTACATGCGCACGCCGTAAGGCCGTCGTAAGGCGTCGATGAACAAGTGCGTCTGTCAATGAAAAATGTGTCTTTTTGAGCCAAAAGACGTGATCTTTCTATACGGGGCACCAGAGGCCAATATTATTCGACCCCTCCGATGAATTAGCACACGAAAATTATCGAAACATAAAATCGGTCATTGCATTCTCGCATATTGACTTATTTCCCTCCTTCATAGTTTGAAAGTCGAAACTTGTTGTTTCTTTGTAGTTCCGATTTTTCGGTTTCGGTTAACCAGGAATAGTAAAAGTCGTTGTATCTTAGAAACGAGCGCGAACAGTAAGCACTCGGTATATCGGGCGTATTTCATCTTGCGGAGATTGAATACAACTCAGGCCTCGACTTAGCCATACACTTATACACTAGCCATTTTCCTAAAAGAGAAACCACTAAATTTTTACCATCATCTTGTTGGTACGGTAGTAATTTTTTATAATCGCATCGGCCCTTTACAATTGGACACAAAAAAATAAATTGAAAACTTACCCTAATGCAGGATACATTCAAATTCATCACAATACACTTGCATTTTCCATTTTGTATTTAATACTGCAAAAACTAAATTTTATATTTAATCCAAGACAAGATACGCCATTAAATTGAACCAAACGTTTTCTTTTTTGTTTTTTCTTTGGCATTTTTCTAATATCCTTGAAAATATGTATTATTATTGTTTTATCTACATGAAAATTTTTGTTTAGTAAAACCCACAAACCACGAGCTACCATCTTAAATCAAACCCTTGTTAAAACCACAATTTGAAACTAACCGTATAAGATAATTCGGTATAAAATTAGAAAAAACACATTAAACCACACCATAATCAAGTATAACCGCTATGGGCTATACTATCATCCGTGGAAAAAGAAAAAACCATACAGTAGTCTCTAGGTCAAATTTGCATTTATATGAGCCTCGCTTACTAAATAAATTCAAGGTGTTTGAAAACTTATTCCAAACAAACTTTTAGATATTAAAGTAAAAAGAAAATAAATAATTTGTTAATTATTTATGAATAAAATTTAAAATAAATGACTTTTTCTAAAATTTATATTATGTAGAAATCCAAAATTGTGATTTTTGAGTTTCTTTTCGTACATTTCTACTGAAGCTTTAAAATTTTACCATATATACACCTTTCTCAAAATGTTACTTTCTAAATGGAAGTCCAACTTTTTCCCCCTTAAATTTATTTCAATTTGGTTTTGTTAATAACTGGCAAACACCCATTAAAGGGTAGTATTCCGTGATATATTTTTTTTTGAAACCTGGTAGTATTCCGTGATTGAAGAAGAAGAAAAAGAAGAACAAGAAGATGATGATGATCTAAGTGCAAGTGATAAAAAGAATATGATGATCTAAGTGCAAGTGATAAAAGTTTGATCTTAAATTTATACTCCCTCCGTCCCAATTATATAAGTCAAGTTGGACTTTTCACATAGATTAATAAAAAGTATTTGAAATTACAAATATACAAAACAATTACTTGATTTGCCCCTATTTAATGAATAGTGGAAATTAAAGAATGTGTATTAAATAGGGTTATAATAGTAAAAGAATGGAAAAATTACTATTTAATATAGAAACTGGACTATATGTTTGAGACATCCCAAAAAGGAATAAACTATATAATTGGGACGGAGGGAGTATATAGTTGTTCAAATTTAGAAAGAAAATATGTGGTATTTTTAAGGGTGTTTGTTTATGTTTCCATGGTCCATTTCTAGTTTGAAGGTTGAAAATAGAATTTTGAGAATTTATTGATTTTCGTGTGGAAATTGAGATTGTGTTTGGATGAATGAATTGAAATGTGTTTTATGTAGAGTTGAAAATGAAATAACCAGGTGGCTTAGCCCATTTCCGCCACCACAAGAATTGTGGGGTGGAGGTCGGGGTTCAAATCCTCGCTCCATCAAATTGTTTGTGGGGTGGAGGTCGGGGGTTCTTATCTTGCTCCATCAAATTGCTCCACGGGGCATATGCGGTGGTGAAGATTTGGGAGGATCTGGTTGTACGTCAGACTCCCGCCAGAGTGTTGTCCTCCGACATAGTCGGCGTAGCGCGAAGTTCGAGTTATCAAAAAAAAAAAAAAAAAGAAGAAAATGAAATTGTGTTTGGTTGGATAGTTTTGAAATATTATTTTAAGTATATAATAATTGAAAAGTTGGTAGTGAGTTGTCTACTTTTAATATTTTAATTTGAATATATAATATTATATTTGTAAGATTATAGTTGGTGGGTCCCATTAGATAGTTATAATTTAAAAATAATAATATTTTAAATAGATAAAGTTGATAATGGTGGGTTCCACATATATAATGGGTTAAATATGAGAATAGTGATTGATAAGTGATGATGAATGATGTAGGGTAGTGTATATGTTTGAGAATAAAAATTATAGGTTTGAGATATTGTTTTATGTGAAAAATAGAAAATGAAAATGATGATTTCCATTGGAAATTCTATGACAAACATGATTCTAATTTTATGTATAGTTAGAAAATGGAAATAGGCCATTGAAAAACAAGGCCTTAATTCCATATACAAGAATCAAGGGGTTTGAATTTGATCATAATTGTTAATTGTTCTAAATTTATAAATAATCATTGAAAAGATTTGATATTCAAAATTATAGATGCAGACTATGCAGTACAATTTATATTGAGAGCAATATATTCATTCCGCGTAAATAAAATTATATTTTAATTTTTAAGAATAATAATATTTGCTTGGTCAAATTAGTGGATAATAAATGAAATTAGTTTTCAGATTCGCAATTTATAACTTGGGAAAGAATTCTTAATAGTTAAGTCAACTCTTTTTATTCTACTCAGAGAATCAAATTATAAGAAATTAAGAATTTCACTGAAACTAAATTAATTTAAGCTAATAAGGTTTACCTCATATTAATTTTTTCTGGCGACCACGTCACAAGTACGTAACAAGCCAAACGACATCGCATCGCGTCCCTGGAATACCAAAATTATCCTTGGCAAAAGCAAAAGCTTCACTGATAAATATCATCACTCCCAGCTTGACTGAGAGCCTCAATTTCTTCACTGCTTTCTCGAAACCGTCAAAACCCTCTTAGTTTTCATCGATTTTTCAGATCACAGATCTCTTACCCACCAATGGCCAAAGAACCAGTCCGCGTTCTCGTTACCGGCGCCGCAGGTACGAAATCGTTGGCAATCCTTTTCCAGATCTGCTTTGTCGATTGTTTTTCTCTTTTGATTATTTGATATGCCTATAATTGGATCACTTTTTACTGTCGATTAATTGTTGGATCGTGGATATCTGGTTTTGATTTTGGTTTATCTGCACTGAATATTTTGGATGGTGATTATTTTGATTGTATTTAAATATTTGCTAAAGAGTAGCATTTTTCTGATTTATTTTTTCTTTGTAATGATAATTGATGTTAACTGGAGATATGGCAATAGTAGTTTGAAATAGATTTTTAAGGATGGAGGATGAAGTTTCAGTGGTCGTTTGTGTTACCCGGATGATTTTTGTTTTTCGAAAATTTTGAGTCATTTTTGGACCAACTGAATTCACACCTGAGTGTCGGGGTTAGTGTGGACTTAACATACTTGCTTTTCTTGGATAAGTGCTATTCATATTTGATTTACAAGGAAAAATGGAGTATAAACGCCGCTGAAAGTTGTTCAGTTCACATTCACGTTCCACACTATCCTAGAATCTGGATCTGCTTCGTTGAATTTCAAGATCCTTCAATTGAAAATGATCTTTAAATTGTTATCTCAGTTACAAGATTCCTGTTTTCTTCTATTCTACTTACTGCCTAGTGAAGCGATTTGAGGCAGTAATACAATGTTGAATGCGGAATTTTATTTATGATTGGAAATGAGCTGGGTTTTATTACGAGATTATAGTTTTATGCTTATTTAATTACTGTTCTTAGTTCGATGCGTCCTTTTTTTATTTTAATATTGATTAGTTAACCTTTTATGCAATATCTATTTTGAAAATTGAACTGAGAATGAAAGAAGATTCAGAAGTTGGTGGTTTTCTTTCTTCTTCTTTGCTCAAACTGCGATTAATCTTTTCGGTTGGGGGTTGGAGTTGGGGGCACGTGCACAGGAGGGATACGGTATATACTTTGGTTTATAAGTCAGTGCTTGGTCAATAATGATTGCTTGAGCCAAGTTCAGGGTAAAAAAACATCACATTAAGTTGTTGGTGCACCAAATTTATATAATGACATCCTGATTAGTACTTTCACTTTTGGGAACTGAGTCTGTGTAATGCCATTGAACCTTTGTTTTGGGAAAGGAATCCCAATCTATAAATTGTACTAGTTTTGTTTTTCCCAGGATATTTTTTTTCATGTGGAGCATTTTAATAACAATGGTATGATGGTTTTACAGGGCAAATTGGATATGCTCTAGTTCCTATGATTGCTAGGGGGATTATGTTGGGTGCAGACCAGCCTGTGATCCTCCACATGCTGGATATTCCACCTGCTGCCGAGGCACTTAATGGAGTTAAAATGGAATTGGTGGATGCAGCATTTCCTCTTCTTAAAGGTTGATACTCTAGATTGCCGTTCTTTTTTGTAGTCAAAAGTTACATTTCACTACACTGCTTTTATGCTATATGAGATTTAGTCAAAAGGCAATGTATCCTTTGTGATGTTTGGACCAGTTGTTGCTGCAGTCGATGTTGTTGATGTCAAAGGGGATTGCTAACTTACATAGTCATTGTGATGTTTGATCAGGTGTTGTTGCTACAACTGATGTTGTTGAAGCTTGCACTGGCGTCAATGTTGCTGTGATGGTTGGTGGATTCCCAAGGAAAGAGGGTATGGAAAGGAAAGATGTGATGTCCAAGAATGTCTCCATCTACAAGTCCCAAGCTTCTGCTCTTGAGAAGCATGCTGCTGCTAACTGTAAGGTGAGTATTCATTAATTTCATGGCCTTTAAATTTTTGTTAATGACGGCCAATTAACATGTCAAGGAACCATAAAAAAGAACTTGACCACTGAGAATCTTCATCCTAACGCGAACTGCGAAATGAGGTGTGATTATTAATACTCATGAAAGCTTTTGCTGCCCAGAAAAGCTCTTCTAGTAACATCTTTGCAATTTTAAAATAATATTTTACTGGATGTCGTGACTTTTTTTTTTGGGGATTTCAGTTTTCATTGTTGTTGTATCTTTCACCTCAGGTTTTGGTTGTTGCTAATCCTGCCAACACCAATGCATTGATTTTGAAAGAATTTGCGCCATCTATCCCAGAGAAGAACATCACTTGCTTGACTAGATTGGACCATAACAGGGCCCTTGGACAGATTTCAGAGAGATTGAATGTTCAAGTATCAGATGTTAAAAATGTTATTATTTGGGGAAATCACTCCTCAACACAGTATCCTGATGTCAACCATGCTACTGTCAGAACTCCAGCTGGGGAGAAGCCTGTCCGTGAGCTAGTTGCTGATGACAAATGGTATAAAAGTTTGGTCGAATTTCGATTTTCGGCATTACATACCCTTAATACCCCTAGAATTCTGCTTTATTGACACCTCTTAAATTTTTCTCCCCAATTTTGTTAGGTTGAATTCAGAATTCATCACTACCGTCCAACAGCGTGGTGCTGCTATTATCAAAGCTAGAAAGTTTTCTAGTGCACTTTCCGCTGCTAGTTCTGCTTGTGACCACATTCGTGATTGGGTCCTTGGAACTCCAGAGGTAGTCTTTTTCGTAGCATGCTCTATTGTGGGTGCTTTAAATTGTTTGTGGTTGATGGACCTATCACACGTGTTCTTTTTTTTTCTAATCTCGTTTGTACTATTCCAGGGTACTTGGGTTTCTATGGGTGTATACTCTGATGGCTCATACAATGTTCCATCTGGATTGATCTATTCCTTCCCAGTTACTTGCAAAAATGGTGAATGGTCCATTGTTCAAGGTGAGTATAGGAATGAAAACATCATTTCAGGCTATTTTCTCCAAAAAAAAACATCATTTCAGTCTACATTAAGTTGTCTACTTAAAAACCCACATACAAAATACCACTTGTTTCTGCTATAAGCATCTGATCATTCCATAAATGGTTCATTACAGAAAATGCCCTTGAGGTTTAGTCTAATTACAAAAACCTAACTATCTTTCAAAATTGCAAATTCCCCATGATATTTGTTTCTATCTTATGCATTGCACCCTCAATACTGAGATACTTGTTATACACGACATGTACTTTAATGACGGGAATATTAGCAACTTAACCTATTTATTTTACTATATTCCAGGACTTTCTATTGACGAGCTTTCACGAAAGAAGTTGGATTTGACTGCCCAAGAGCTCAGCGAGGAGAAAGATCTCGCATATTCTTGCCTGTCTTAGTTCTCAAGGTCTTTTTCTGTGTGGCAATAGAAGTAGCTGCAGATTTTAATAATGCCATTGTTATTTCTTGTCCAATCTCGAATGGTGAAAGCTACTCCTATGGATTTTATCGAAGTACTTTGTTTTGTATGAATTGTCTATTTAACAGACTTTATGACCTCGGATATGTCGTCATTTTGATGAGAGGGTATCATTGAGAATTATATGGAGAAATTGCTTTTCGTGGCTTGATAATAACATTAATGTTGAGTTCGTATGTCTATGGCTATGTTCTGAATTATGGAACCTCCTATCAATACAGGGTTGTCTTGTTAAATCGGATTAGTTCGATTATTTAGAATTTCTGCTCCTCTGGGAATTATGGATGTGATTGGATTAAACAATTCGTGTTAATAAATGAGTTGACTATATTATTTTAAGATTCGGATACTATTATGTTTAATTATATAAATAATTCTTGCGAATATATTTTCAATTTTTTATAGAATTCATTTGTTATTATTATTATTATTATTTTACTCTTTTGTCATAGGTAGATCAGGACTGCTAAGCTCGATCCAAATTCAATCAGATTACACAAGCCATATATGTATGAGTTTTTTTTTTTTGACGAGAAAATTGTAATTTATTGAGATAGAAAGTCATTCATTACAGGATTCTCAACCCAAGTAGGGAAATTCCCAGCTTCCCAAACATAAGAGAGTGGAGAAGAAATAGAAAAATTAAGCTAACTCATGCGCCACGATATTTGCAGACCTGCCACGGTATTTGCAGACCTACGAACATGAATTAGTGAACAATCAGGAATCGAGTCCAGTAAGTCTCTAACTTCAAGTGCTTTATCACCAATATAATTGAGATTCTCCTTCGGGCGAGTAACTGCTTGTACCGCCAAGAGGGAGTATGAAGCTACTACTTCCAAATTACTAAAGTGAAATAAGCTAGTATTCAAACCAACAGACAAGGCTTCCAGCTCACCAAGCACAACAGAGCTCGGTTTATTAATGCGTCGACCAAATACAATCAAGGCTGTTCCCACATGGTTCCTCACCACACCTCCAACTGCATATATGTTCAGTTTCTCCTTGATAGCCACATCCACGTCTAGACGAAGTTTCCCCGGAGATGGAGGTCGCCAGTCCAAATCAGATGCAGATCGTAGCAGCACCTTGTCGAGCTGTCTTGAAATTATTAAGTAATATATCAGGCCATTCACGGTTAATATCATCAATCTGCTCGATTTGCTTGTGAGTAAAACGATTACGTTGGTTCCATATAGCCCAAGTCCAAACAATAAACCTCTCAAAATCTACTCTGCTCAGTTGATCCTTCACCCATAGTAATATGTCCAAAATATTATTAACATGCATAGCCCTCTTCAGTACTCCATAGAATTTTGTTCCCCTCCAAAGTGGATAAAGAGCTTAGCATAAAAAAGTGCATGACATGAGGAATCATCATGAAATTTGCAAAGTGGACAACAATATGAGATTGGCACATGATGATTCAAGAGGTTACGCTCCGTGGGAATTATGTTATTAGCCACCCGCCACAGAAAAATGCGAATTTTCGGAGGGATGGATAATGACCAAATAAATAACCACCAGTCCCTCAGAAAAAATGTGAAGAGTTTTCAGGGGCATCAAACAACCCCATTTCTGCGCGATAGCCATCCCCAACTGAGTAAACACCCTTCTGATCATATTTCCAATATCTCGAATCCTCCCTATTACACGACGGACATGGGATAGATAAAAGTTCAGACTGCATATATACAGGTAGTGTAGCTTGGACAACTTGTAAATCCCATCTCCCATCAACAATTAGCGAATTAACTCTCATGAATTCATTTTCCTCCGCCTCTAAGGGAACTGGACCATAAACTGCGGAATCCACTGATCTTTAAACACCCTCACCTTTTTACCATTTCCAACCTTCCAGCATAGCCCTTTGTTCAGCAAGTTTCTGCTCCATACTAATGAACGCCAAACAAAAGAGGGATTGTTACCCAGGGAGCCTCCATAATGTCTAGATGCTTAAAATATCTGGATTTGAATACTCTGGCTACTAATGAAGATGGCATATTAATCATGCGCCACATTTGTTTCGCAAGGAGAGCTTTATTAAAAGAAATTAGATCTCGGAATCCCATACCGCCCATGCACTTGGGTTTACATAAAAATTTCCAACTTTTCCCAGTGCATTCTATTTCGTGAGCCCTCTACTCCCCACCAAAAATTGGAGCAAATTTTTCAATTTCATTACAAATCCCTTTTGGAATCCGGAAACATGACATCACATATGTTGGGATGGCTTGCAGAACCGCTTTGATGAGAACCTCTTGTCCCCCATTACTAAAAACCTTGTTGCTCCATCCTTGTATTCTCTTAGAGACTCGATCCAACAAGTAACGAAATTGGATTTTTAAGCACGAGCTGAAAAGGTAGGTAGGCCAAGATACACATCATGACTGTGGACTGACGGAATAGTGAGCATCGACTTAATGTCATTAATACAATTTTCAGCAGTCTTGGGGCTGAAAGTTTGCTAAAAATGAAGATGTAAAATATAGAATTTTATTAGCACATTTCCAGGATGAAGATTACAGCTGAGTATTGCTATATTTATAGAGAGAGGTAGCTTGAGAAATAAGCTAAGACTAATAACATAAAAGTAACAAACTAACGGTTCTAACTGTCATCCATAACTAATTCTTACTAACAGTTAGTTGCTTATTTCTAATACGCCCTGTTGCAAGGTGGACCGAGGGGAGGTGCGACCAAGTTTCGACACAAATATGTAAAACGAGCAAAGTAGTAATGGGTTTGGTAAGAAGATCCGCTACTTGATCCTCGGTTGGCACATAACGGTCCTTGCTCAACCTTGTCTCGATAAAATGAATGTCAATTTCAATGTGCTTTGTGCGAGCATGATAAACTGGATTGGAGGCCAAGGTCAGGGCTCCAACATTGTCTGTCCAAAGAATAGAAGGTTGTGACAAGAAGAGGCCCAATTCAGTGAAGAGGGATTTAAGCCACACAAGCTCAGTAGTAGCAAGGGCTAAAGCCCTGTACTAACTTTCCGTCATCGCTTCTAGACACAACATGTTATTTCTTGGAGCTCCAAGCAAGGAGATTTGAACCAAGAAAGATGCGACTACCTACTAGTAGACCGTCTATCATCAATGCGGGAGGCCCGATCCGCATCAAAGATACCCGTGAAGACACAACCGTGAGACAGTGAAAGAAAATACCATAACCAAGGCGCCACGAAAATACCGGAGTAGCGTTTGCAACTCTTCCAGTGATTGATGGTGGGGGAATGGAGAAAATGGCTTAGTTTGTTAACAATAAAGGAAATATCCGGTCGAGTCATAGTTAAATACTAAAGAGCACCCATTGTGCTATGATACAAAAACGGGTTGTCAAGCGGAGAGAGTCATCTGTGAGGCCGAGCTTAGTGTTGCTTTGCAAATAGGAGAAGGGGCTGGTTTACAATTTCTCATGCCAACCTTGTGAAGGAGATCACGAATGTACTTAGTTTAAACTAAGTGTATGCCCGAGGCGTGCGGATTGTCTCGAGGCCAAGAAAGTAATGCACCTCACCTAGATCCTTGAGAGAAAAAGTTTTGTGAAGTCTTTGAATAAGAGTGTGAATGTAATTAGAGTCGTCCCTAGTGATGAGGATGTCATCAACGTATACCAACACAAGAATTAAGGCACCCGATAATGATGATAGAATAAAGATGAGTCAAAATGTGAGCTCTTGAAGCCAGTGGCACCAAGAATCCTTTAAGTTTAACATACCAGGCTTTAGGGGTCCTGTTTTAACCCATAGAAGGCCTTAACCAACCTGGACACATGCGTGGGATGAGTGATCCACATAACCACGAGGTTGCACCATATATCTTGGTTCATTTAAGTCCCTATTTACAAACGCATTATTCACATCCACCGATGAATATGCCACCATTTGTGATTTGCCAAAGTAAAAATAAGTCGATAGTGAGAGGTTTGACAACAGATTTGAAAGTCTCAAAATAATCAACCCCGTCATGTTGTTCAAAACCCCAAGCTACAAGTCGAGCTTTCAACCTTTCAAAAGAACCATCAACTTTATGTTTGACATTGAATATCCATTTATTGCTAATAGGAAGAATGTGATCATATGGTGGGACTAACTCCCAAGTGTGATTTCTAACCAATGCATTGTATTCCTCATCCATTGCAATTTTCCAATGAGGTAAAGCTAAAGCCTCAAAGTGGTAGTGGTAGACTCGATGATGAGATGAAGGAAGAGAAAGTGAAAATATTTTGGGTTTAAAAATGCCAGTTTTGGATTTGGTATTCATTGGATGATGATTCAGAGTGGTGGGGATGGGGAAGGAGCACTATAGTAGGTGAGGAAGGAAGAATGGGAGCAGTATGTATGGAGACAACAGGTGATGAGTGTCTTGATGGAGGTGTAGGATGAGGTGGAGGAGATGGTGAAGGAGATGTATCCGGGAGAGGTCTTTGAATTGGAGTAGGAACATAAAGAGCGAGAGGAAGAACAGTAATCTTTGAGGAGGTGAAAGATGGAGGAGATGTAGAAGAAGTGGAAGGAAATAAGACGAGTAAGGGAATTCATGCTCATGAAAAGTGGATCTAGCATTAATAAATTTTCAGAGGGTGCTAGGCAAATATATCCCTTATGATGATCATTGTACCCCAAAAAGACACATTTTCTTGACCTATACATGAGTTTAGAGTTGTTGTAAGGTCTGGTATATGGGTAACAAGCACACCCAAAAGTCTTGAGGAATTTATAATCGGGATCGCCAAAAAGTTTAAGATGAGGTGTTGGTTTTGAAGTACAGGAGTAGGAAGTTTATTGGTAAGAAAAAGCGCAGTCAGTGTAGAAAGCATGTCACCAAAATTTAATAGGTAAAGAAGCATGAGCAAGAAGTGCAAGGCCTGTTTCCACCACATCTTTGGTGTTTTCTTTCCACAAGGCCATTTTGAGGGTGTGTGTATGGACAAAGGTGTCTCGAAATGGATACCAATAGAAGAAAAAGTGAAGTCGGACTTCTATACTCACCCCCCAATCGATTGAAGTTAAATTGCCTTTCCACAATAGCATTAAATGTAAGAAAAGAGAGTAGACCTCAGATTTTTTTTGCATAGAGGATAAATCCAAGTGCACCTTGTGAAATCATCAACAAATTGAACAAAATATTTGTAACCTTGACTACGAGAAAAAAGATCCGATCCCCACACATCAAGTATGCACAATTTCAAAAGGAGAAAAAGTAGTTTGATGAATGAACCAAAATGCATTTGATGCATTTTTCCTAGTTGCAAGCATCACAAAAGAAATTTTGATGTTTATTACAAGAAAGATGAAGAGTTTTCATTACGATTAGAGTAGTAGTAGGACAAGCATGTCCAACTCTAGCATGCCAAAGAGTAAAGCTATTACATGAAGGATCAACGAGTTTTGAGAAGAAACCGATGGAACACTTTGGGACCGAGTGGCGGTGAAGGATCGAGGAGTTTGTCCGGTGGTTGAGGAGAGATGCTGAACACCAAGATGGGAGATATCAAGTTGGTAAAGACCATCCTTAAGCACTCCTCTCAACATAACTTGATGTGTGGTCAAATCCTTAACAAGACAATAAGTGGCATGAAACTCAATGAAAACTTTATTGTCTTGGATAAATTTAGATATCTTTGAGAAGATTTTTGTGACATCGGGGACATGAAGAACATGGTGTAAGTTCAAGTGTTTAGAATGATGAATGGCGGGTAAGGAGGTGGAGCCAATGTGACTAATAGAAAGAGGAAAACCATTACCAACTAATAGTTTTTGTTTACCTGCGCATAGGAGATTGCAATGAGAGGTTGCCCAGGTTTGTGGTCACATGATGAGTAGCCCCACTACCCATGTACCAATCAGATTTTGGAGAAGGATAATCTCCATGAGAAACACTTTGTGAGCCTCGGAAGGAGCATATGAGCCAAAATCCAAGCCATTACCATAGATTATTTGGGTGATCCATAGTGTAATCCGAGATCGAGATGAATTGATGGGAAAGCGAGAAGATCGAGCATGTTGCAAGCCAGGAGTAGAAGTAGTGAGCAATGCTTGAGATGGTGCGAGTTAAATCGGGGAGGAATAAGTGTTGTTCGCATTTCCAAACCGCAATCAAAACGTTTGTAGCACTTTTTTTGTGTGGTTATTGCGTCCACAGATTTGACAGACAACCCGAGATCCCCTGAAACATCGTCCCCTACCTCGAGATCTACCAGAAAAACCACCTCGAGGAGGTCTAAACTTTGTAAAGTTGTTCTTAGTAGCAACATTAAGAACATGATTCAAAGTAGAAGGTGTAGAAACAAGATTCATGTGTTGTAATCGCATCTCATGTGTCTCAAGAGTATATCTTTGCATCTCGTAAATGTCAAATCTTTTCTAGATGTCAAATTAACTACCATGATTCATACTCGGGGCCCAAGCCATGCAAGATATAGATCATTAAATCATCATCATCAATTGGTTTCCTCGCCTGTTTGCTTGATTGTCATCAACAATAGATCGCATCTTCAAAATATATTCAGAGATAGACAAATCATCTTTCTTCAAAGTTTGCAACAATGATTTCAAATGCATAATTCGAGCTTGTGAGTTTGTGGAATTTTTTTCAAAAATACTCCAAATTTCACCTAGCATGAATATAACCTATCATGCTTTCAGATACAAAATTGAGAATCCGGTGTATAGAAACTTATCTTTGCGAAGCCACACCACATATTCGGGGATTTTGAACTTGAGTATCACTGTCCTTGTCCAATATCCGCTGCGATGGGACAAAAAAAGCGATCTTGAGCAAAATATCATCAAATCCATGAGTACATTGCCGTGGCCAACACTTGTGATCTCGAGAAGTTATAATTAGACCGATCAAGTCTAATATTGAGAATGTTTAAAGTAGGAAGATTGAGTTGTGCCATGGAAAGAGATTTAAAGATTAGCTACGGCTAAGCGATACCATGCTAAAACTAAAGATGTAAAATATAGAATTGTATTAGCATATTTCTAGGATGAAGATTACAAATTTGAGTATTGTTATATTTATAGAGAGAAGTAGCTTGAGAAATAAGCTAAGACTAATAACGAGAAAAGTAACAAACTAATGGTTATAATCGTCATCCATAACTAACTCTAACTAACAGGTTAGTTGCTTATTTCTAATAAAGTTAAAGCCGATTTCTCATAATCGATGAATCGACTGAGGCTTTAGAATAAAGTTCCAAGCATTGACGAATCAAAGACACTCACCCATTGTGGCTTGAAAAAAACTAAGCGATCGCGGCAAAGAAAAGACGCGACAAGGTAAGACATGATGGAGAGAGCTTAATACCTTTGCATAAATTCCGGGTCTGCGAAAGATGAAATAATTGACGAGAAGCCTTGAGCGCGGAGAACAAAAAAATAAGGAGAAATCGGGTCTCCTTATCTAAGGCTTCTAAATGTTTGAGACAACCAAATATATCTTGATTAAGTGAAAAAGATAATCTAGTAGATTTTACACATCTCGTATGCTTTTCAACCCAACCACTAGAGAAGCCCAACTTAAACATCACCGCCTCGGGAAAGTCCCATTCCACACGATCATAGGCTTTTCATTTGGATTGCACCTTTGTTTATAAATTATATAATTTGGAGTATGGAATGTAGGACTACAATATTTTATTTTCGAGTTTGATTACATTTTATTGTTTGGCATTAAGGATCATGTGAGATAATATTGCATATGTCGAAAATGCTCTTCTCATTTAAAATAAAAATCCGCTCAAATTGGAGCAAGCCCCATGGACCCAAGGAAAGTTTAATCATGGACTGTTTGATAATTTGTGACCTAGTAAAATAAAATTGTGTCCTCAATGCAACATGAATAATTTGCGTGAATTCTTAACCATTTAAAATAATTCCACTATATAATTTTTTTTTTTTTTTTTTGAGAAAAAGGAATTATTTTAGATGTAAAGATAAAGTTCATAAACACAGTTAAAATCATTGTTTTCTACAAATATTTTTTGTAAAGGGTAATTTAGTTATTACAAGTTTTTCATTACATTCCCATAATTTATTTTTAATTACCAATCATGAAATTGGAATCAAGTAAGGAATGAGGGCGCGATTGGATATGCATCATTTTGAAAGTTTTCATTTTGCTAGAGAATAGTGGTAAAAAAAATATTTTGGAAGAAAAAAAATGATTTTTCAGAGTGTGATTGGATGTGAGATGAAAAAATAATGATGAATGTTGATTTGATTTAAATATAGTAAAATAATGATTGGATATGATTGGTAGTTAGAAATATATGAGTGAGTGAATAGTGAAATTTATGGGAGAAAAAGTAAAAGTGAGAGAATAATATATTTTACGAACATTTTCATAAACAATCGCATGTTTGGTCAAAAACAATTCTTGATGACATGAAAATGGAATATCTTCCACATCCAATCGCACTGACTTTTTCATTTCTCTCACACTCCTTGTTGATACCAAGCATAAGAAAAAGAATATATTGTTGAGATATGTAGAGTTCATATGGCCCGGTGATCAACAATAGGACCGCCCACTTGCGAGGGGCCGTAGCCCATCCGATGCCGGCCCACTTATGAGCTTACCTAGATGCTACTTGGGTCGGATCGGGACCCATTTCTTATGTTCATGGATCCTTTTGAGCCAATCTTGTCCATCAATTCTCCAGGTTATATCCGAGCCCTTCATTGCTCTTACATATTGGATTGTTCAGAATCCCTTCTTTACTTTCTTACGGATCTTCACTTCTCTCTCTAAACTAGGGTTTCTCTCTCGAAGCTCGGTTTTTCTCTCTCTAAACCGCTTTCTATCTCTATGGTTTCTTGGGTGATATACGAGGGTTTGTGAGTGGTTTTGTGAGTGATTTCTTTGTTCACGTTTCGTGCACGACTCAAGTATTTGTGGGAGATCTAGTTGAATCCGGGTTGTCCAGTTCGAGTTCTAAGTGGGCTTTGGTGACGATTCTGCCGGCTTAAGGCTAACTCGTGTGGATCTTGTGCCTTTGTGTGATTTGGGATATTGCTTGGGGAAAATCAGCGCTATGAGCCTCTTTTATTCAAAATCTTGGGATTAGGGTTTAAGCCCTAATTGGTGTTATATTTTACTTTCTGTTTTTTGTACTTTGATAGTTTTTATTGTCCTGTTGTTTTGTATCTTAATCTTTTGTGATTAACTTGTGTATTTATTCTATCTTTCGAGATAGATACCCTTGATGTATCGAGCACCTATCCGACGATTTGGTGGGTTGGTGCTTTGGTTCGGTTCGTTGGTTCTCGGTGTTCTCGGTGATTAGTTTTTCGGAGGATTTATTCGCAGAACAAACCTAACTTTGTGTGTGTTGGTTTTAGTTTATCTCTGTTTTTTCCTTATTTTCTTGGACTTGAGACCCGAGCATACAAACCTCTTGACCCCGCACCAAGAGTGAAGTGGAATCGAGGTGCAAGGGAATCTTGAACAAGATTTCTAGTATACTTTCATTTTATGTTGTTGATGTATACGATCTTGATATCTCCTTTGTCTTGATATCGTGTGGCTCTATTCTTAGCTTCTCATTGTTCTATTGTGACTATCTTGATTGTGAGCTATTGTTACTTGACTTCTATGTGTCTTGTTATAAAATGGCTGGATTTTCTGGATACGACATGGAACCTTTTAATGGAAAAACTGATTTTTCCATTTGGCAACAAAAGATGAAAGGTATTCTTATTCAACAAAAAGTTTTCAAAGTTGTTGAAGGAAAATTTTCTGAAAAGGATACTGAGGAAATCAAAACTGAACTTGATGAATATGTCTATTCCTCTATTATCTTGAACCTATCTGATGCTGTCTTGAGGAAAGTTGGTAAACAATCCAGTGCTAAAGCTTTGTGGGATAAACTAAAGGAATTGTACACTGAAACATCTTTGCCTTCTAAGTTGTTTCTACTTGAAAAATTCTTTAGATTTAAACTGGATTTGTCTAAGGACATGGATGAAAACCTGGATGTGTTTACTAAACTGATTCAAGATATTAAGCTTTCTGGTGACAAAAACATAAATGATTATACCCCTATTGTGCTTTTAAATGCTATACCTGACTCCTACAGTGATGTGAAATCGCCATTAAGTATGGCGGGGATAATATTACTCTTGATACTGTGATTAATGGGATTAAGAGTAAAGAACTGGATTTAAAAGCTGGAAAAGGGAATAAGAATAATAATGGTGAAGTCATGCATGTTAGAGGTAGATCTCAAACAAGGAAAAATGGGAATAACTCTAACAAGGATAAGTCTGATAAGAAGGGGAAAAGGGGCAGGTCTAAATCCAGAGCTAAACATAGGAAATGCTATAATTGTGGTGAACAAGGCCATTATGTCAAAGAGTGTCCTAATAAGAAAAATGGGAATCAAAACAATAACAAGAACCAATCCAGTGATCATGTTAACTTGGCTACCAGTAATGAACATATGGGTGATATCTTCATGGTATCCGATGTGTATGATTGTGTGGTCTGTGCCTTCACAATCTTTCTGTGAATCTGAATGGCTTATAGATTCTGCATGCACTTTCCATATGTCTCCTTTCAGAAATTTATTTTCTAATTACTCTGAAGTTAAACATGGTACTGTTTCTATGGAAAATGATAAGAAATGCCAAGTGTTTGGAATTAGTGATGTGTGCTTAAAGTTTGATTCTGGTTATGTGATCACTCTTAAAGATGTAAGGCATGATCTGATCTTAGCAACAATTTGATGTCATGTGCTGCACTTGAATCTGATGGTTTAGAGGGTAAGTGGGGCAAGGGAGTCATGAAAATTTTAAAGGGCTCTCTTGTTGTTATAAAAGCTGAAAAAAGGAGGAACTTGTATATTTGTTGTGCTGAATTTGTGTCTGATGTAAATGCTCCTGTGAATTATGTGAATTCTATTAAAGAAGATAAAACTGAACTCTGACATAGAAGGCTAGGTCACATAAGTTCTAAAGGACTTGAGATTTTACATAAGGATGGTTGTTTTGGAAATGATAAATTGTCATGTGTGCCATTTTGTGACTCTTGTGTGTTTGGTAAACAAAAAAAAGTTCAATTTTCCACCTCCTCCTACCCTAAACTTGATCAACCTGTGATCGATATTTTGGAATATTTACAT
Organism: Rehmannia glutinosa; assembly: GCA_016081115.2. Classification (NCBI taxonomy): domain Eukaryota; kingdom Viridiplantae; phylum Streptophyta; class Magnoliopsida; order Lamiales; family Orobanchaceae; genus Rehmannia; species Rehmannia glutinosa. The sequence goes on from JABTTQ020000586.1 coordinate 48,096, forward strand.
CTTTGGTGTTTGGGGCGTTCTAGTGTTCCCTCATGGTGGAACAAATATTTTCTATCTGTGATTGATGATTTTTCCGGGGAAAGTTTTTATTTTTCTTTTGAAAAACAAATCGATGTTTTTGAAATATTTAAAACTTGGAAAACTTTGATAGAAAATCAAACTGGTAAAAAGGTGAAATACCTTAGAACTAACAATGGTTTAGAATTTTGTAACCAAAATCTGGATAAACTTTGTGAAGAATCTGGTATTGTAAGACACAAAACTGTGCCTTACACCCCTCAGCAGAATGGTGTGGCTGAGAGGATGAACATGACTATTTTGGAAAGAGTAAGGAGTATGTTAAACTCCTCAGGTCTTTCCAAAAAGTTCTGGGGTGAGGCAGCTAATACAGCTGTTTACCTAATTAATAGATCACCATCTGTCCCTTTAAGGGGAAAATATCCTGAGTCTGTGTGGTCTGGCAAGCAAGTTGATTTTTCAAACCTCAAAATTTCTGGATTTTCAGCCTTTGCACATCAAAAGATGACATGCTTGAGCCCGTGATCACTAAAATGTATTTTTTTGGGATACCCTGATGGGGTTAAAGGGTACAGATTGTGGTCTAGGAGTGAAAATGGTTTCAAAGTTATAATTAGTAGGGATGTGGTTTTCAATGAAAAGGGAATGCCTGTCTACAAAATTCTCCTACTACTCACGAAAACCCCACCACTTCAAATGAGGTGGATACTCAAAATGATACTCCTATAATTCTTATTCTGTTTTTCGATTCAAATTGTGCATGAATTACCTAAAAATGATAATTTACCTGCTGATTTTGAGAATGTGCATGGTATTCGTGATCAACTTGATGTGCATGATGCTGTGAATGATGACTTGCATGATGTTGTGCATGATAATGAACATGATAATGAGTTGCATGATTATTTGTTAACAAGGGATAGAAATAGCAGAAACATTAGAGCTCCTACTAAATTTGCTGATTATCATATGGCCTCATATGTGTTTTCTGTGTATGATTCAATTGATAACACTGAGCCTAAAGCCTACAATGAAGCTTTCAAGTCTGAGCATGCAAATGAATGGTTAACTGCTATGACTAGGGCTGTGCATGGGACTTGGAGATCACTGGAACCGAACCGATATCCGAACCGAAAAATATCCGAACCGAAAATATCCTTTGACTTTTTGACTTTCTCGGAACCGAACCATCCCGAAATTTTTTTGGTACAATTTTGGAGATTTTTAAAGATCCGCATCGAGAACCGCATCTTAGTACCGTTACATGCATCGAATTGAAGATCCGAAGATAGAACCGATTTTTAAGAATTTTTTAATACATACATATATATTATTTTTATCTTATTTATATTTTGATATTGTGACACCCCATATTTAATTAACCTAGAAAATTATATGATTAATTAATATTAAATTAAGTTTCTAAGAATTTATATCATTTAACTAGCCTTTTGCGTCAATGCATGGGGCGTGTTCCATCAAGGTATTGCATGCATATAAGAGCTACACTATTCATGAATATAAAAATGTAAAATACAACTTCTAACAAATCAAGTTAACTACGTACATTTCAAAATTATAAATTTTGGAATACTTCTTTATACACATCATTATCGTCTGTTTGATTTTATTTTGCCGTCGTCACAAACTAATATGTTCAAACTCTTACGATACGTGACTCGTGAAACAACAACATATAATTGACCATGACTGAAAATTGAGTTCTTTATAGGAGAATTAATGAAAATAATTAAGGAGATTAATTATTCTCATTATTTGCTACGTTTTAATAAAACATAACATCAACATGTATATTAAATTTCCTTATTGTCGATACTTATATGTTATTCTTTTAAAAGTTTTGTACATCCGAAATACAATAATTACACATCAATGATCGATCCATAGTAAATTAAAAACCACCAGCTTTAGATTTACAAAATTTTCGACATAAATTATTCAATGGTTAATTTTATTTTGGTATTGGCAGAATTGGATTGCAATCAATCAAATATTTAGAATATAAAAAATTAGATCAGAAATCTACCATAATAAAATACTTGTCCAACAACTGCAATTAAAGATTAATATATTAAGAAAATTACTTTGATTGAGAGCCTTTAATGTTAGTCCAAGTGGCTACGATAATCTAGAGGGGGTGAATAGATTATGCCGATTTTTCGCAAATCACCCTCTTTTTCGAATCAACAAGTAAATGACAAGAATGTAAATACGGAAATTAAACAACACTCGTTGATTTAAAGAGGTTCAACCCACCCAGGGCCTAATCCTCTACCACCCCAAAGATATCTCGAGATGGATTTCAAAAAGAAAAAGATTTTATTAATTACCACAATTAATACAACACCTTGAGGATCACCACAATCCTCTTACAACACCTTCAAGGAGATTACCACAATCTTCATTCACCACCTTTGAAGAGTACCACACTCTTCAAACACCTATCACCTAAATCATCCAAGTGTATTCTTACCACAAGAATACTCACAAGGATGTCTTGTATTGAATGATGGACAAAATTCAAGATTACAACTCTATGAAACCAATACAAAGATTGAGTGCAAGTGTAATCAAGAATCAAAAGCCTAGACCTCAAAGATGTGCAAGTGAAAGTACTTAGGCTATTACAACAAGAATGTAAAAATGAAAGCTTGAACAATTTGCAGATTTCTTGTTGTGTATTTTGCTTGTATGTGTTGTGTTTTGTGTCTTCAATTCATCCTCTATTTATAGGGAAGCTTCACCAACATAGGCTCCTCTATCTTCACTTTTGTCTACAAAAAGAAGATCACAAGATGTAGAAATATTGTACAAAATTGAAAAGCAAATCTTGCTATCACAGATTGCAACGGTTGGAATTTTGCTGTCAAAAAATAACATAGGGCGACCGGTTGCCCTGTTGAAGATTTCGACCGTTTGAAAAAAATAGTGCGATCCAGGTAGGGGTTGCAGGGGGGTGCGACCGGTCGGAGGGGGTCGACCGGTCGCCCAGGGGTGCGACCGGTCGGCCCTCCCCTGGACCGGTCCCCCTCTCCCTTTTTTTCAAACCTGCATGTTCTGTTTCGAGTTTCTTATCTTCAGGTACCGGTCGACCACTTTGGGCGACCGGTCGACCTCCCCTTTTAAATGTTGTCCGATTTTTTTCAAAAATAAACTTCAAGAAATACTCCAAAAAATTAGTAAAAACATTTTAAATCATTTGGGAGTATTTAGACAACATTTATAAACATAATTTTGGTGTAAAAACCAATTTAAACAAAACCATCAAAAGTGTTGTCCAATTTTTATCAAATTAAAAACTCTAAGAAATACTCCAAAAATTAGTAAAAACATTTTAAATCATTTAGGAGTATTTGGACAACATATAAAAATATTGTTTTGGTATAAAATCTTATTAAAACAAAATCATCAAAATCTTGATAAAAACATTTATCTAACAAACTCCCCTTTTTGATGATTACAAACCAAAACAATTTTAGAAGGTTGATTTTAAAACAAAACAAATTTTCCGGTCTTAAAACAAAAATCAATTACAAACAAGATACATCATAAGTACAAGCACACAAGGATAGGAGCAAAGATTTTTCAAAATCATTTTTGCACAAGCTCCCCTATCAACATACATATAAAGAACAAGTATACAAGCAACAACTAAAAGGTAAAAGTTTAGCTTTCACAACTTAAGCTTGAATTCCATGAGCTTATAAGCTCCCCCTGTCACAAAACATCATTAGTCAAGCATAAAAGTCCACAATACATCAAATGGACTAAGCATTTTTCTGACTTATGGCTTTCAAGAGCCCTAGCTTATAGCTTTTCTTGCAAGCTTATTTTCGCTTCTTTGAGCGTATGAGCATTTTTCCCGTTTCTCCCCTTTGGAATCATCAAAAAGAATGTTAGCACGATAAAAACATCATATATTCATATCAAAGTGCGCAAATTTATCGATTTATCGAGCTTATTGAAAATTGAAGCTTAAATTCCAAGTAAAAGGGAAAAGTTGACTTGCAAAAGCTCATTTGATTGATAAAACATGATCTCTATAAACTTATATGACTTTTCAAATCGAGAGAATCACGTAGGTGATGAATTTTTTATTGAAACATTTTGTCGAACACTTGGCGTGCGTCGAATAAAACTAGAAGTATATAACGCCTTTGAAATTCATTTAAGCCAAAAATTTTCATCACCAATTCAGTTCAAACAACATTCAATACATCATAAATATTAAGCTCATCACATTCATATGAAATTAGCATCAAGAATTTTGCAAATAAGTCAAAATCTCGAGGTTCAACCCAATTGAGCAAATGGAGTAGAATTCTTACCATTTATTCGGTAAAGATGAGCAATGATGATGATAATCGAGCTTAATGAAGTCCAAAATATAAAACATATGCAAGAAAACAAATTTGAAGTGAAATTTGTGTGATTTAGGCAAAGGGGACGAAAAATGGCCAAAATAAGTTAAAATGAAGAATGCTGAAGACAGAACGGTTTTAATCCAATTTTAAGCCTAGGGCGACCGGTCGACGTTGAGGGCGACCGGTTGCCCTCAACCATTTCAGCCCACTGTGTTGAAAAAATTTCCAAAATCCGAATTTTCAACCAAAAATCCGATTTTTTCGCCCTAAGTTTTAAAAACGTGCAAAATGCAATTATAGACCTCATTCAATATGCATTATGCCTAACCGAGCTCGTATTGATGCAAAAGTCTCGGAAGTTAACGGTTTTGTAAAAATGTCCGCTAATTGATCTTGAGATGGTACAAAAGATATCTCAATTTTTCGTTTTGAAACACAATCCCTTAGAAAATGATGTCGAATCTCAATATGTTTAGTACGGTTATGATAAACCGGATTTTGAGCAATGTTTATAGCGGAAATATTATCACAAAAGATAGGAACACTTTCAAAAGAACATTTATAATCCGCTAAGGTTTGTTTCATCCAAAGAAGTTGTGTACAACAAAATGCCGCGGAAATATATTCGCCGGCCGTTGAAAGTGAAACACAATTTTGTTTCTTTGAAAACCAAGAAACTAGGCAATCACCTAGAAATTGACATGATCCGAATTACTTTTCCGATCATCAATATTTCCGCATAATCCGAATCACTATAACCTTTAAGAGAAAATTTTTCATTCTTTGGATAGAATAAACCATATTGAATAGTGCCTTTCAAATATCGAAAAATCCTTTTAACGGCACACATATGAGATTCTTTGGGATTGCTTTGAAAACAAGCACATAGGCATACGGCATGAAGAATGTCCCGGTCTACTTGCGGTTAAATAAAGTAAACTACCAATCATACCTCTATATATGGATTCATCAACCGACTTGCCTTTTTCATCTTTGTCAATCTTGACATTTGTTGCCATTGGGGTAGAGACGGTTCTTCCTTCTTCAATGCCAAATTTCTTCAAAAGCTCCTTTGTATATTTTGATTGAGAAATATAAATTCCTTCTTGGCATTGCTTAATTTGAAGTGCAAGGAAGAAGTTGAGCTCCCCCATCATGCTCATTTCAAATTCACCTTGCATTAACTTAGAAAATTTCTTGCACAAGGATTCATTAGTAGCACCAAAAATAATATCATCAACATAAATTTGCACTAATAAGCAATCTTCTTCTTTTTCAAAAACAAAGAGAGTAGTATCAACTTTACCTCTTGTAAAACCATTTTGCAAAAGAAAAGAGCTAAGTCTATCATACCATGCACGGGGTGCTTGTTTCAAACCATACAAGGCCTTTTTAAGTCTATAAACATCATTAGGCCTAGAAAAATTTTCAAACCCAGAGGTTGTTTTACATAGACTTCTTCTTGAATAATACCATTTAAAAATGCGGATTTTACATCCATTTGGTAAAGCTTGAAATTTTTAAAACAAGAATAGACAAGTAAAATACGAATAGCTTCTAAACGTGCTACGGTGCAAATGTTTCATCATAATCAATACGTTCTTCTTGACAATAACCTTGAGCTACTAACCTTGCTTTGTTTCAAACAATATTGCCTTGGTCATCGAGCTTGTTCGAAATACCCATTTTGTACCAATAATTGTTTGAGATGGAGGACAAGGTACTAATTCCCATACATCATTCCTTTCAAATTGATTCAACTCCTCTTGCATCTCTAAAAACCAATCCTCATCTTCAATAGCTTCCTTAGCATTTTTAGGCTCTTTTTGAGATATAAGAGCTTTCTCAACAAATTTTCCTCGAGTCATTACTTTATCAAGGGATCACCAATAATAAGATCTTTTGGGTGATCTCCTTAAATTTCAATGCTATGGGAAGATTCAAGTATCACCTTTATCTTGAGGAACACTTGAGCTTGAAGGTTGATCATTTTGAGTTTCATCTTGAACAATGGTTTCAACGATATCCTCTTCATCACTTTCATCATTTGATATCCTTTCAACCCCGAAGCTTCATTGAATTTGACATGGATAGATTCTTCAACAACCCCGCTAGTCTTATTATAAACCCGATATGCTTTGCTCTTGATTGAATACCCCATAAATATTCCTTCATCGGCCTTAGGATCAAGTTTGTCTAATTGATCCTTAGTATTCAAAATAAAACATTTACATCCAAATATTTTGAAATAACTAATATTTGGAATTCTTCCTTTCAAAGCTCATATGGAGTTTTATTCATTTTAGGGACGAATATAAACTCGATTAATGACATAGCAAAGCGGTACTTACGGCTTCGGCCCAAAAATATTTTGGAAGGAAAATTCATTGAGCATGGACCGACTCATTTCTTGAAGTGTCCGATTCTTCCTTTCGGCTACTCCATTTTGTTGAGGTGTCCTTGGAGCCGAAAAGTTATGACTATATCCCTTGGTTTCACAAAAGACTCTAAATTCGCCGTCAAATTCTCCACCTCGATCACTCGAATGGACTTAATAGTATCTTCCTTTTCATTTTCAATGAGTCTACACAACTTAACACACTCATTAACGGCATCGCTTTTATTTGTAAGAAATAGAGCCCAAGTATATCTAGAAAAATCATCAACTATAACAAAAGTGTAATGTTTTCCACTTAGACTTACCGTACCAATATCCCCATGTTTGATACATGTTTTTATCTTAATTTTGATGATTTTATTTTATCACCAAAACAATGTTTTTAAAGGTTGTCCAAATACTCCTAAATGATTTAAAATGGTTTTAATATTTTCCGGAGTATTTCCTCAAGTTTATTTTTGATAATAATGGACAACACTTTTAATGTTTTTATATCAATGGATTTTTCTCTCCTAAACAAGGTTCCTAAATGTTGTCTAAATACTCGATTGGTTTAAAATGTTTTTACTAATTTTTCGGAGTATTTCTTGGGTTTTATTTTCGACAAAAATTGGACAACATTTACGTCTGTCTCGTGGTCGACCTGGGCCGCTCTATAGGGCAACCCGTACCGAAGATGTTTTTAGAAACAGAAAATGAGATGGAAGGAAAAACAAGCAGGTCGCCGTCGCATTCAAGGCGTCGCCGTCCGGTCGGCCGGCCGCCAGTGGGTCGACCGGCACCGCTTGTTAAGGTTTGAAATGACTCTTCAATCCTTGATTTTGCAATGAGGGGGACCGGTTGGAGTGATGGTCGACCGGTCGAGGTAGACGTCGGCCGGCCGCCCGTGTTATTTTTTTGTGTATTCTTCAACGTCTATTTCGTGCGCGGCCGCCCCTATGTATGACAAAAAAATATGACCGTTTTGACAAACAGACAAACTTTCCTTAAATTGTGGGATTGATTTCTAACAGCTATATTCTTGATTTTAATTGTATTTTTCTCAGAGATTTTCAATCCCCAAGAGGAGCCTATGCTTGATCAATCATCTCCTATAAATAGAGGAAGTTTTGGAGCAACCAATACAACAATTGAGATACAACACAACAAGATACACTTCAAGCAAACACTTGGTCTTTCATAGTCATTATTCTTGTTGTAAAATTGCCTAGCTTATCACTTTCACATCTTTGAGGTCTAGGCTATTCTTGATTACACTTGCACTCTATTGTATTATCAATTATCGAGTTGTAATCTTGAATTTGTGGTCGTCATTCAAACACAAGATATCCTTGTGAGTGTTCTTGTGGTAAGAACACACTTGGGTGAACTAGGTGTTAGGTGTAAGAAGATTGTGGTAATCTTCTTGTTGAGGTGTTGAAGAGTGTGGTGCTCTTGAGGTGAAGATTGTGGTAATCTTCACAAGGTGCCGTTGAAGATTGTGGTAATCTTCAAGAAGAGATTGTGGTAATCTCAAAGGTGGTGTTGAAGAAGAGTGTGGTGCTCTTCAAGGTGTTGTAAGTTGAATTTGTATTAATTGTGGTAATTAATAAAATTCTTTTTCTTTTCGAAATCCATCCCGGATATACTGGGGTGGTAGAGGATTAGGCCCTAGGTGGGTTGAACCTCTTTAAATCGACGTGTGTTGTTTACATTCCGCACCTTCATTATTTTGTTTGAGCATTCGGTTTAAAAAGAGGCGAAATCGAAAAGATGGAGATAATCTATTCACCCCCTCAGATTATCGTAGCCGCTTGGACTTACAAGTGGTATCGAGCCAAACTCTTTGGCAAGCTCGTTTCACATCGCGAGTGAAGAGAAACGATCGACGGCTCTGAACGAAGCTCATCTTTCCGGCACCTCCACCACCAAGCCACCACTATTTGATTCCAAGAATTTTAATTTTTGGAAAGAAAGAATGGAATGCTATCTACAAGGTTGCGGGTTTGACATTTGGAACACCGTCATTAATGGAGAATCCATTCGAAACGAAAGATACACCATACACCTCAAAAGGCTTCAAAAAGCTCAATGATGAAGAAAAGAAATTCATCTCCTTAAACGGTAAGGCTTTAAATATTTTATATTGTTCATTTACTAATTTAGAATATGAACATATTGTAGGAATAAAATCGGCACATGGAGTATGGCAAAAATTAGAAGCCATCTATGGAGTATTTGCAAATGAAAGGAGTCAAACAAAAGCATCTACTTCTCAAGATCATACAAGCTCAAATCTAAGGAATAAGCCTCCTACAACTTCCAATTATGAAGAAGTTGAATATTGTTTTATGGGCATCAATGAAGAAAATGAGGTATGTCTTAAACCCTCTACTTCCTATGATATTGTCATTCAAAATGATTATAGTGATTTACAAAATGATTATGATGAACTTCAAAGTGAATTCCAAAGCTTACTTGTTAGATACAAAAATTTGAAAAAGGAATTCAATATTTTGAAAAATGATAAGGATAGTTTATTTACTTCTTATGAATCACTATCATGTGCTCACACCACCACACTTGACAAGGTTAGAAACCTTGAAAAAGAAAATAGTACTCTTGTTGAGAATATTGATTGCATGAAAAAGGATTTATTAAAATCCAACTTGAGTACCAATAAAAATATTGTTGATATTCATAATTGTGATAAAGGATTTGATCATAAGCCTAATGTTGTTAATCATATGAAAAAGGATCAAGTCACTATGCATATTGGTCATTATACTCCTAGAATTATTACTTGTTTTTATTGTGGCAAAAAGGGTCATACGGCTAATTCTTGTCGGGCTAGAAATAGCTCTAAATATTGTTGGAGACCTAAAAGTCTCAAAGCTAATCTTAAAGGACCCAAACATATGAGGGTACCACAAAACAATGTGCTATTAGGTACCCGACAAAGCAAAAATCGGAGAAAATTCATGCCACCAAGAAAACATCAAATGAACGTTTCATTTGATCAAAGAAGGAACTACTCTCAACAAAGTCAATTTCAAGAAGAGCGTATAATCAAAAATGGGAAGAACACAATCCTTGAAATGACAAAGACATCATCAACAAGATGATTTTCAAAGAAGAAGAAACCATCAACCATGGGAAGGTAACCAAGCTTGGAAATGGAGAAGTCATCATCAACAAAGTGACTTCTCAAAGGGAAGATATCATCAACAATGGGAACGGCACAACCCATGGAAATGGCGTAATTGGTAACCCGTACTCTCCTATTTAAATATGCATTTTATTGTTATGCATGCTTTTATTTGTGTCTTAATTGCAAAATGAGTTTTCAAATTTTTTTGGTCTTCAATATATACTTGTGCTTTTAAAATTTTTTTGAAAACGAAGACCTTATATGATGTTTTTAAAACTCTTGTGCATTTTTGTAGACTATAGTGTGTTATTATCTCTTATGAAATCTTATAGCATAAGCTCCTTTTTGATATCTCATATTATTTGCCTACACTTAAATTTTCTATGAAAGTGTTGTCTAAGAATTGTGTAGGACACATATTGGCTATTACGCCATCAAGTTTCTTAAACCATCGAGGTATGTCTACTCGTATTTTTTTTTTTTTATAAACTCGATATTATGCTTATGCACATATCTTTCAAGATATTTCATTTTTGACCACTTAAGTGCCCCTAATTGATCTTGCAAATGTTTTCTTTTAAAAAGGCACTAAGTGTTTAGTCTCGTTTTTATCATTTATATGTTTTTCCAAAACCCATATTTGTTGGATATAGTCCAAAACTTATATTTTTGCAAAGTTTTAAAACTTTTGGGGTGGAAAATCGAATTTTGGAAAACTCCGGGAGAAAGAAAAATCACTGGGGACGGTCACGGCAGGGCGACCGGTCGCCTGGCCGCACCTCGACCGGTCGTCCCCTACCGGCCGGTCGCCAGGGTTATTTTTAGCTTAAAATCGTTCTTCTTCTTCTTCTCAAAACAGACGCACCAAATTCCCCCAAACCCTATAGCAGCGAACTTTTTTCCCCTTTTTACAAAATCTTCAATTCTTCATCATTTTCACGATTCTTGTTGCTAATCTTCCTATTTTCACAAGAATCTTACATATATGGCACCTCCAAGAAATTCTACCGAACGAAATCCTCAAAAGAGGAGAAGGAGGCAAAGGGGTGAATCTTCTTCCAATCCCCAACAAGATGATATTCTACAAAGAGACCATCAAAATCGCTTACGGAAGAGGAGATTGTCGAATTAAGAGTAGGGGTTTCAAAATCGAGCATTCATTGGGACTCTAGTAAGTTATCTCCTCTACGAGCCTCCTCTAGAGCTAATAGATTTCGATTTTTAAATAAACTTGCGGAGGAACATTATGAAAATATTGGATTGAATGATAAGAAAATTGCGTGCACTCGTATGGTTCGTTTTCAAGCTTTTCATGATGAATTTCCGGATATTAGAGCTTACTTTGAAATTCAAGGATGGGTTTCACTTTGGGATAATCCGTGTTTGCACTATGATGACGAGCTTATAAAACTTTTCTATGCAAATATGTGGATTGTTGATGCTACGATAGATAATCCTTTGGAACTTCACACATTTGTTAATGGTAGGCATTATTCATGGACATTGGCGATATTTGTGATCACTTTAACGTGCCAAATGATGGAGTAGTCAATGTGAATTGCACCCATTGGGATGATAACATTTTCGGTGTCTCACTAGATGATGTGAAAACCTTTTTAGGAGTATATCCCGAAGTGACATACTCGGCAATGCCGCCAAATTATCGGATTATTTCTATCATTTGCTCCTATTGTGTTTGTGGAAAGGAAGTAAAACTTCCAAGTAATCTCGAACTCTTTCTCACCTATAAGATTGTTCGAGGAGAAAGAGTAAATTATGGGGCAATTTTTGTATATTGCTTGTTGGAATCTAGAAAGCTTACCAAGAAGAAATATACCTTGGGAAATTTGATTTGCCGACTCTTATACTTATCGGGATACCCGGAAAATGAAATGAATACCGAAATTCGTCACAATGATTTTGATAATGCCAACATTCTACAAATGGTAAGAATGCGACGACATTTACCACGGGTTCCTACCAAAGCCGCTAGGGGACGTGCCCGACATCAACAACAACCTCGGGATGATTTCTTTAATGACAATGAGGTTGAAAATATTGGAAGAGGTGAGTTTGATGAACAAGGAGATGATGTGGGGGATGAAGAGGAAAATGAAGAAGAAAATGTGGGAAATGAACAAGAAATTAGGGAAGAAGAAAATGAGGAAGGAGATGAAGACGAGTTGGATGTTGAAGATCTAAATATCAAAGAGAGAATGGCCAAAGTGGAAAGAGAAACATTTAGAGATGTGGCTTCTCTTAGAAAAGAGCTCCGGTCGTGAAAAGGAAAATTCTAGTTTGAAGAAGTCAATTGGCAAATTGAAGAAATTCATCAAGGACTTTATTCCGGATCTTGCTTCTCCTCGGATGAGGAATGATGTTACCCCACCCCTTTACTTTCTAGCATTTTCATTAATGATGTTTTGTATTTTGATGAATCTTTGTAAAACTCATTTGTACTAATGATATTTGCTTGTTTTTCTTAAAAGGGTTAATATTGCAAGTTGATAATGACTTGTGGATGATCATGATTTATGATGGAGTATTTGATGGTAAAAATACTCTAAAGCATTGTTTGATAATTGGTATGAAGTACTTGATGGTAAAAGTGCTTCTTTTTGCTTTGTTATGATTAGTTGATTATATTGGGACATTTGATACATGTATTGTTGAAGCATGACTTATGACTTGATGGTTGCTCAAATTTTTGGCATTTGTAATGCCTTGATCATTCTTAGCTTATCTCAATTGGGTTGAACCCTTGAGAATTTACTTTGAGCTTCTTAATTGATGAACATATTATTGCATATGGTGCATATGATTTTTGAGCTTTGAAATGAGGTTGATTGATAATATGAAAATTTTTGGCTTGAACCATTTACAAAGGTTATATACAACCTCTTCTATTTTTTTTTCCGCACAAAGTGTTTGTTAAAATGTCGCAATTTCAAACTTCTACATGATTCTCTCGCTTCCAAAAGTCTTCTATACTCATTGAAATCATGTTTTGGGAAATAAAACGAGCGTATGAACTCTTCATGATATATTTCTCCCATTTTCCTTGGTTTTAAGCCTAAATTGCTCAATGGTTGATAAACCATTTCTTTTGGAGCACTTTGATATTCTTCTATGATGTTTCTATCATCCTAACATTCTTTTGATGATTCCAAAGGGGAGAAACAGAAATTGGCTCGTTAGCTCAAAGAAGCTAATAAAAGCTTGTCATAAAAGCTATAAGCTATGGCTCTAAAAGCCATAAATTGTGATTTATTTTTTAGTCCAATTGTTGCTTGATGGACCTATATTATTGTTTAATGTTGTTTTGTGTGAGGGGAGCTTATAAGCTCTTGAATAAATTGTAAAAGCTAAAGCTTTTAGCTTATGGATTATTGCTCTTACATTATTCTTGATGTGCATGTGGATAGGGGAGCTTGTGCTTATTTTTGAAAATATTTACTCCTATTTGGTTGCTTTAATATTTTTGGAAATTTTGGTTGCTTCCAAACGGTCAAATGTTTTTACCGGAAAATTATTTCTAAAATTACTCTCTTAGTTTGTGTAAAAATTGTTTTGGTTTGTAATCATCAAAAAGGGGGAGATTGTTTGATACATGTTTTTATCTTAATTTTGATGATTTTATTTTATCACCAAAACAATGTTTTTAAAGGTTGTCCAAATACTCCTAAATGATTTAAAATGGTTTTAATATTTTCCGGAGTATTTCCTCAAGTTTATTTTTGATAATAATGGACAACACTTTTAATGATTTTATATCAATGGTTTTTTCTCTCCTAAACAAGGTTCCTAAATGTTGTCTAAATACTCTCGATTGGTTTAAAATGTTTTTACTAATTTTTCGGAGTATTTCTTGGGTTTTATTTTCGACAAAAATTGGACAACATTTCTGTCTCGTGGTCGACCGGTCGCATCTATAGGGCAACCCGTACTCAAGATGTTTTTAGAAACAGAAAAATGAGACGGAAGGAAAAACAAGCGGTCGGACGGTCGCTTCAAGGCGTCGTTCGGCCGTCGGCCGCCCAGGGGTCGACCGGCACCGCTTGTTAAGGTTTGAAACAGACTCTTCAATCCTTGATTTTGCAATGAGGGGGACGGTTGGAGTGATGGTCGACCGGTCGAGGTAGACGTCGGCCGGCCGCCTGTGTTATTTTTTTGTGTATTCTTCAACGTCTATTTCTGTGCGACCGGTCGCCCTATGTATTGACAGCAAAAATATGACCGTTTGACAGCAGACAAACTTTCCTTAAATTGTGGGATTGATTTCTAACAGCTATATTCTTGATTTTAATTGTATTTTTCTGTAGATTTTCAATCCCCAAGAGGAGCCTATGCTTGATCAATCATCTCCTATAAATAGAGGAAGTTTTGGAGCAACCAATACAACAATTGAGATACAACACAACAAGATACACTTCAAGCAAACACTTGGTCTTTCATAGTCATTATTCTTGTTGTAAAATTGCCTAGCTTATCACTTTCACATCTTTGAGGTCTAGGCTATTCTTGATTACACTTGCACTCTATTGTATTATCAATTATCGAGTTGTAATCTTGAATTTGTGGTCGTCATTCAAACACAAGATATCCTTGTGAGTGTTCTTGTGGTAAGAACACACTTGGGTGAACTAGGTGTTAGGTGTAAGAAGATTGTGGTAATCTTCTTGTTGAGGTGTTGAAGAGTGTGGTGCTCTTCAAGGTGAAGATTGTGGTAATCTTCACAAGGTGCCGTTGAAGATTGTGGTAATCTTCAAGAAGAGATTGTGGTAATCTCAAAGGTGGTGTTGAAGAAGAGTGTGGTGCTCTTCAAGGTGTTGTAAGTTGAATTTGTATTAATTGTGGTAATTAATAAAATTCTTTTCTTTTCGAAATCCATCCCGGATATACTGGGGTGGTAGAGGATTAGGCCCTAGGTGGGTTGAACCTCTTTAAATCGACGTGTGTTGTTTACATTCCGCACCTTCATTATTTTGTTTGAGCATTCGGTTTAAAAAGAGGGCGAAATCGAAAAGATGGAGATAATCTATTCACCCCCTCTAGATTATCGTAGCCGCTTGGACTTACACCCCATACAAATCAAGATGAAGCATTTGTAGGGGTTTGGTAGTGGAAATTTCATTTTGGGCTTAAAACTACTCTTAACTAATTTGTTCTTTTGACAAGTGTCACATAAGCCAAGATTTTCAAAATTCAATTTGGGTAGTCCTTTTACATGTTGGTTTTTGTAAATAGTTTGCAAATTTTTGTATCCAACATGTCCAAGTCGCCTATGCCATAAACTAGTTAAATCATTGTTGGCGACAAGACAAGAAATATTTTGACTAACCAAATCACTTGTACAAATTTTGTAAAGATTGCCTTTTCTAATTGCTTCACAAATAATTTTATCATTTTTGGAAATAAGACATTTTTCTTTATTAAAAACAACATTATAATTTGAGTCACAAAGTTGGCTAACACTTATCAAATTGAACTTAAGCCCTTCTACTAAAAGAACATTACTAAGAGAGAAAGAAGAGTTATCAATTTCTTCATTTCCAAGAATTCTTCCTTTGCCATTGTCGAACATGACCATACCCTCTTCTTGGAGCTTGATGTTGGTAAAAAGTTCTCTCTTTCCGGTCATATGGCGTGAACATCCGCTGTCCACGAGCAATTTTGAGTCTTCCATTGTTGTTATAGCCCCTATAACCTACAAAGGAATTATTTTTAGGTACCCTATAATTTTGGGGTCCATGGGGTTAGCCTTGAGACCTTTAGGTCTCCAATAATAGCTAAAATTATTCTTCAATTTACAATTGCTAGCATAGTGTCCATTCTTACCACAATAAAAACAAGTAATAATACGAGGACTACTAGCACGTACAAAGGTTGGACCTTGGTCTTTTTTCTTAAAAGCATTTTGAAAAGGTTTATAACCAAGTCCTAATTTAGAATGCTCACCTCTTTGTGCATCTAAATTTTTTGACTTTATCCGTACTTAAATTGAATCGATGCACATCCTTTTTCAAATTTTCAATATCATTTGTGAGCGTTTGTTTTTCGGTTTCAAGAGTACGGACTATAGTAAGAGTAATAACATGAGCTTTATCAAGAGAGTCATAAGAAGTAAATAATTTATCATTTTTCTAGTTTAAGCTCTTTATGCTCCTTTTTCAAATTCTTGTATTTAACAATCAAATTTTGAAACTCATTTTGCAATTCATCAAAATCACATTGTAATTCATCAACTAGGGAAGAAGATGAAGCATTAGAGCGCACCTCGATATTTTCATCGTCTATGGCCATAAGACCATGTTCGGATTCTCCTTCCTCGTCGGTTGTTTCAAGTAATTCATCCCAAGTTTTGATGTCCTCATTTAATGCCTTCTTTTTCGAAAAAGGCTTTTCTTCTTTTGTTCCTCTTCCGCTAATTTTGGGCAATCGGCTATGTAGTGCCCAGATTTTCCACATTTGAAGCAAGAATTGTCTCTTGGCTTTCTTGCTTTATTTTTGTTTACAAATTTTGCAAATTTTCTAACAAGAGTCGCCGTTTCTTCATCATCCTCATCACTAGCATAATAAACATTATTAGAAGAAGATGCTAAACCTTTAATAATATTTTGCGTACCCGATTTAGAGGTGGATGGTTGAGAATTTTTCCTCTCCTTGAGATATACTTCATAAATGAGGAGATTCCCAATGAGCTCATCAAACTTGAGTGTCTCAAGATTTTGAGCTTTCGTGATTGCCATCACCTATTCGGACCATGAGCGGGAAGGGCGTTTAATACCTTGGTCACCTTGTCTTCTTCGGAGATGACCTTTCCAAGAGCCACACGAGGATTGACAATGTTGTCAAGCCTTTCCACCATTTTTGATATGCTTTCACCATCATGCATATTGAAATTTTCAAAGTCTTTCACAAACATTGTTTTTCTTGCTTGCTTTACTTTCTTTGTGCCCTCATAAATGGTTTCTAATTTTTCCCAAACTTCATGTGCCGACCGTATGCCTCTTATGCGATTATATTCGGTGGCGGTAAGAGAGCAATGTAAAATATTTAAGGCCTTACCATTTAGAGAGAAAGCCTTCTTGTCATTTTCATCGTACTCCTTGAATGGCTTGGGAGTAGTGGTACCATCCTCCAATTTTGTTGTTGGTTGAGAAACTCCTTCAATGACCACATTCCAAATATCAAATCCGCATCCTTGTAGAAAGCACTCCATGCGGTCTTTCCAAAATGCGTAGTTGTTGGCGTCGAATAGTGGTGGCTTGTTGGTGGAGGCGCCGGTGGTGAGATAAGCTTCATTCGTAGCCATGGATCTTTTCTCTTTACTCGAACGAGCTTAGCCAAAGAGTTTGTCTCGATACCACTTGTTAGTCCAAGTGGCTACGATAATCTAGAGGGGGGGTGAATAGATTATGCCGATTTTTCGCAAATCACCCTCTTTTTCGAATCAACAAGTAAATGACAAGAATGTAAATACGAAAATTAAACAACACTCGTTGATTTAAAGAGGTTCAACCCACCTAGGGCCTAATCCTCTACCACCCCAAAGATCTCCAGGGATGGATTTTAAAAAGAAAAAGATTTTATTAATTACCACAATTAATACAACACCTTGAGGATCACCACAATCCTCTTACAACACCTTCAAGGAGATTACCACAATCTTCCTTCACCACCTTTGAAGAGTACCACACTCTTCAAACACCTATCACCTAAATCACCCAAGTGTATTCTTACCACAAGAATACTCACAAGGATGTCTTGTGTTGAATGATGGACAAAATTCAAGATTACAACTCTATGAAATCAATACAAAGATTGAGTGCAAGTGTAATCAAGAATCAAAAAGCCTAGACCTCAAAGATGTGCAAGTGAAAGTACTTAGACTATTACAACAAGAATGTAAAAATGAAAGCTTGAACAATTTGCAGATTTCTTGTTGTGTATTTTGCTTGTATGTGTTGTGTCTTGTGTCTTCAATTCATCCTCTATTTATAGGAAGCTTCACCAACATAGGCTCCTCTATCTTCACTTTTGTCTACAAAAAAAGATCACAAGATGTAGAAATATTGTACAAAATTGAAAAGCAAATCTTTTGCATCACAGATTGCAACGGTTGGAATTTTTTTGTCAAAAAATAACATAGGCGACAAGTTGCCCTGTTGAAGATTTCGACCGTTTGAAAAAAATAGTGCGATCCGGGTAGGGGTTGCGGGGTTGCGATCGGTCGGAGGGGGTCGACCGGTCGCCTGGGTGCCACCGGTCGGCCCCCCCCTCGACCGGTCCCCTCTCCCTTTTTTTCAAACCGCATGTTCTGTTTCGAGTTTCTTATCTTGGTGGGTCGACCACTTGGGGCACGGCCGACTTCTCCCTTTTAAATGTTGTCCGATTTTTTCAAAAATAAACTTCAAGAAATACTTCAAAAACTTAGTAAAAACATTTTAAATCATTTGGGAGTATTTAGACAACATTTATAAACATAATTTTGGTGTAAAAACCAATTTAAACAAAACCATCAAAAGTGTTGTCCAATTTTTATCAAATTAAAAACTCTAAGAAATACTCCAAAAATTAGTAAAAACATTTTAAATCATTTAGGAGTATTTGGACAACGTATAAAAACATTGTTTTGGTATAAATCTTATTAAAACAAAATCATCAAAATCTTGATAAAAATATTTATCTAACATTTAAGTATTGGTGTGACTTTATGGTTGTAATTTATTTTGAGATTGTGTTGCCCTTTATGGTTGTAACATTTATTTTGAGATTGCACTAAAAAAAGAATGAACTATAATTATTTGGTGATTTTTACATTTATTTTTTATTTTTTCTTATTTTGTGTGTTTTACTTTTGACTAATCTCCGTTTTCCCCGTCCCGAACCGCACCGCCCCATACCGTCCCATTAGAACCGATCCTGTACCAAACCATACCGAAAATTCGATACGGTTTGTACGAAGATTTTTTTCTCTACGGTTCGATTTTGGAGATTGATTTTTAAAATATCCGAACTTCGGGATGGTTCGAGATTTATGAATCTTCGAATCGTCTCCGGACCGTGCACACCCTAGCTATGATCGATGAAATGAACTATTTTCATGTCAATAACACATGGATTCTTGTTCCAAAACCCGATTCTTTGTTACATTTGTGGATTGTAAGTGGTTGTTTAAAATCACGAATGAAAATGATTCGTAAGATATAAAGCTAGACTTGTTGCAAAAGGTTTTACTCAGAAAGAAGGTGTTGACTACACAGAAATTTTTGCACCTGTTGTTAAATTCACCACTGTTAGAATTATGCTTGCATTAGTTGCTCAATTTGACTGGGAACTTAAACAACTTGATGTAAAAACTGCTTTCTTACATGATGACTTAGAAGAAAAGATTTATATGAGACAAACTGAGGGCTTTGTTGATAAATCTAAGTCTGATAATGTATACTTGCTTAAAAAATCTTTGTATGGCTTAAAGCAATTTCCTAGGCAGTGGAATAAGAAGTTTGATGAATGTATGTTGTCTTTAAAATTTAAAAGAAGTCATTATGACCACTTTGTTTGTATTATAAAGAAAATCTTGATTTTCATGTCTTCTTATTACTTTATGTGGATGATATCTTTGCTTGCAAGTCCTTGTATCAAATATGTGGATTATGTGAGATCTTGTGTGAGTGATAAATTTGATATGAAGTACTTGGGTGATGCCAAAAAGATTTTGGGCATGAATATTATTAGGGATAGAAAATAATCGTGATTTATTTGAATCAATCTTCTTATGTGGAAAAGATTTGAAAAAGATTTCTATGTCTAATGTTAAACCCGTGAATGCTCCTCTTCTTTGCTCATTTTGTTTTAAGCAAGGAGCAATCCCCTAAAAAGCCGAGTTTCAAACTATGAAAAATGTGCCCTATGCTAATGCCATAGGATCTGTCTATGTACCTCATGGTCAATACCAGGCCAAATATAGGTTATCTTTGTGAGTTGTTTGAGTAGTTAGATGGCAAATCCTGGCATTATCCATTGGAATCTTTGTTAAGTGGTTCTTTGAGATACCTGGTTCATTCGTTAACTATGGTTTAAAATTTTCAAAATGTAAAGATGGCATTGTTTTAAAGGGGTATGTTGACTCAATTATGCCAATGATAAAGACAACATAAAATCTACTACTACTTACATTTTTACTTTTTGTGGTGTTCTATAAGTTGGAAATCACAAGCGCAATATATTGTGGCTTTATCAACCACCGAGCCAGGGTATGTTGCGATCTTTCAAGCCTTAATAGAGGCACCGTGGTTAAAGAGTCGATTTACAAATTGGTTTTCTAAAGGGTAAAGTAGTAGTATTTTCTGACAGTCAGTCAGGTATCCAGTTATGCAAAAACCATGTTTTTCATGATCGTACTAAACACATTGATGTAAGGTTTCATTATATAAGAGACATTGTTTCAAAAGGTTTAATAAATCTTGAAAAAATTACATTTGAATACAATCCAGCAGATATGGGCACTAAGTGTCTGCATGTATCTAAGTTTCAAACTTGTTTACAAATTCTAAGTTTTGACACTTGTGACTAGGTTGTCCCTGGTGATTTCCCCTGGACTGACTGACTTATTTGTGTTTGTTGGTTGGTCCAAACCTGTTGGATGGACACTTGCTTTGTGCTTGTGTTAGTCTAACAGTTTAAACCCAGCTTACTTTGTGTTTGTTGGTACTATAAGTTGCTATGTGCTTCTTATAGTGAAAGTCCTACTATGTTATGTGCTATGTAGGCAATTGGCTGTGATGAAAGCTGTTTTTCTTTAACTCTTTGTGCTCCCTAATATCCCTTACTGTCTTTGGGCCAAGGTTGAGATTATTGAGATATGTGGCCCAAACTCTTTGTTCTTATGGCCCAGTGATCAACAATAGGACCCAACCCACTTGCAGGGGCCTGTAGCCCATTTGATGCCAGCCCACTTATGAGCTTACCCGGATGCTACTTGGGTCGGAATGTAGGACCCATGTCTTATGTCCGCGGATCCTTTTGAGCCAATCCTGTCCATCCATTCTTCAGGTTATATCTGAGCGTTGCTCTTACATATTGGATTATTCCAGAATCCCTTCTTTACTTATGTATCTTCACTTGTCTCTCTAAACTAGGGTTTCTCTCTCTGAAGCTCGGTTTTTCTCTCTCTCTCTCTAAACTGCTCTATCTCTGTGGTTTCTTGGGTGATACACGAGGGTTTGTGGGTGGTTTTGTGAGTGCTTTCTTGCGTTCACATTCTCTCGTGCACGGCTCAAGTATTTGTTGGAGATCTAGTTGGGTCTGGGTTGTCTGGTTTGAGTTTTAATTGGGCTTTGGTGACAGTTGTTGGCTTAAGGCTAACTCTGTGTGGATCTTGTGCCTTTGTGACAGTTTGGGATATTGCTTGGGGGAAAATCAACGCCCTGAGCCTCTTTTATTCCAAATCTTGAGATTAGGGTTTAAGCCCTAATTGGTGTTATATTTTACTTTATGTTTTTTTTTGTACTTTGATAGTTTTTATTTTCCTGTTGTTTTGTATCTTAATCTCTTGTGATTAACTGGTGTATTTTCTCTATCTTTCGGCAGATAGATACCCAACACATATAACATTCCATTCCATTTTTTATTGCATTCATAAGTTTATTTAATTCCTATCTAATTTTATTCATTCATGCCAATCATGGGTAAGTAATTCGTAAAGAATTTCACGTGGGCTAACTATTGCACTTATATGGTATGCGGACTCATTTTCGTTCAACTCCACTAATATATTCTTAATCCGAGTCAAAAAGAAAATAAAACGATCCATGCTAGTTCAAACCAATTCATAAAGAAATTTCACATGGCCTAACCCTAAGATTTATTTCGGATCAACAATCATTGCATGTACAGTAAAAACTGTATGCGTTCCATCTGTTTCATATTGAAAACAAACATTCAACAAATATGTCTTTATTTTTAAACTTGAATATACTGAAATATGAAATGAGATTGAAATTGAAACAAACGAGATGACAGTGAACACAAACTAGACATATTAGATCCAGATTATTAGAATTATGATCGACAGTTAAATTGTTTTGGATTGATTCATTGAACATTAGTCTGTACTTTGTTAGGAAAAGGGGAAAAAAGGAAGCAATTCAAAAAAATGAAACTCTGAGACAAATCAAAATCCTTCTTCCACTCCTCATTTTTTTTCTTTTTTTTTTCTATGAAACCCTACCCGCTTTTACTCCGTCAACTTTTTCCTCTTTTTCTTCCTCATGAAGATGGGGAAATAATTTTCAATATTTTTAGTTTTAATAAATTTGTCCCAATAGATGGATTTTACTTGTCCCCAATGAGTGACTTTTTTTTCATAAATAGATGTCCTTTTTGTTTTCGAGAAACAAGTTTGTCCCATTTGTGGGATTTTGTTGAGAAGATTCAAATGAGTATTATCCGATGATATGCATGAAGCGAGATCAAGTTCTTTGAGTACGTGTTTTGTCCAGTGCCTTCATTGCGATGTTCGATTCTATGGGTTAGTTAGATCTGTTTAGGTTTAAAAATGTAAAATTATTTTTTTAGTCCTCTAAGTGGACTACTTGGAAATTTCGTCATCACTTATTTTGATTTTGACATTTCGTCCCTTAAATGAACTTTTTTGGACTTTTAGTCCGATCAAAATCTATAGTAGGTAATGGTGACCGACAGCCTAATATGTAAATTCTAAAAGAATCCAAAAATAATTTTTAATCCTCTAAGCGGAGTTAACTAAAATATTTGGTCCTCACATTTTTCCGAATTCTAAATTTAGCCCTTTAAATGAAATTTTTTCAGAGATGCAATCCACTTATAAATATAATTTGACTTTTAAAAAATAAAAATTCAATTAAATTCAACTATAAATATAATATAAAAAAATATTTAAATTAACTATGAATAAAATAAAATAAATTTATAATATCAAATAAAAATGAATGATTTATGAAAAATAGAAAGAAAAAAACAATGTTAGAAACTATATCTATAGCTAAAAGGATAATTAAATTTATCGATAAATATTGTAATTCTTCAATTTTCATTTTGTTTATCCTAAGATTGGATTTTTAAATATCTATAATTTTGAACGTTCAATTAGTTGGATAGGAAGGGGACCGACGGTGGGTCGGGTTGAAAGGGATCACAAATGTACTTTTTTCTCTATTTTTTTTAAATTTAAAATTTGAATGTTTAAAATTTCATATGATGATTATACCAAAATAAGCCACATTTTTGCCGAATAAGTACGTTTTTATAGTTTACCCGTACATTTGCAAGTTCGTATATTAATTATTTATGTAATTATCTTGATTGTTTCACCACAACTTTTGATAAATATTCATAATATACTCCTACATATTAAATTATACAATTTTTCCATCTCATATTTAACTGACTAGGATAATAAATATAATTATATTTAATAATTCTAACTTTTATTTAAAATTTTAAATTAATTTGATGTTACTTATAGTTAAATTAAATTTATTTTTCTATTATATTTAAATTTTAATTTTAAAAAAGTGAAATTATATGTATAAATAGATTGAATCTCGAATTTTTCTCAATCAAAGGACTAAATTTAAAATTTAGAAAAATAAGGACCGAATCTCCCAAGTAATAGCCCACTTACAAGACAAAAATATTTTTGCACATTTTTTAAAATTCACACATCACCGGTTGGCGGTCACCATTACCGCTATAGGCGGTGACCGGACTAAAAAGTCCAAAAAACTCACTTAAAGGACAAAATGTCAAAATCAAAATATGTGAGGACGAAATCTCGAAGAGGTCCACTTAGAGGACTAAAAACATAATTTTTCGTTTAAAATTTTTATTTTAGATCTGTATAGGTCTATGATATGTAGGGCTTATAACTGTTTTTTATTTGACGTTGTAATCAGTTGTATAAATGAATGAAATTCATTTTAATTCTAAAAAAAGTTGTGAGGAGAAAATAGGACACAAAGTGAAAGACCAAGAAAACTAGTAGACAATAATAACTTCATGGATAATTGTATATAAGGACCACGTCCATTGAATACTACACAATTTCATTTTATGATTAAGAATGTTAGCCATATGTTCATCTTAGCCATTGAATCAAAGATCCTAGTACCTCATCATTGATTCACTATTCTCACCGTTGATCTAGCATATTCCCTCTATATTCCAAGGACATATAGTTAATTGTACCAGGTAGCGAGGGATATATTTCGCCATTTTCCTATTATTCCTCGTACACAAAGGTGCCATCTAGTGTAGTCATTATCGAGAGCATAATATCTATAAATAGCACACTCTCTCAATGTAACAAAGAATCCTTGAGATGATCACATAATAACAATGATGTTGTATGGTTCTTTAGTCTTTCATTTAAGAATGTTTTCATACTATGAAATGCTTGCTTGTCCGCTCAAAATCCATCATGGTATCGGAGCAGGTTTAGGCCTCTCGATACTCTCATTCCCTCTTTCTTTTTCTTTGTTTTTTCCTAAATGGAGAGCCCTACACTCACTTCTTCGAGCTCTCCTGTCACTCAGTCTTAGATACAAGTTATCCAGCCTCAGAACCAAGTAGTTACTATCAAACTCAATGATAGTAACTATCTTCTGTGGAAAATGCAAGTTCTTGCACCTGTAAAAGGCTGTGGTTTGCTGGGATATCTCACAGGAGCCATATCTGCTCCAACTCAGTTCATCGTTAACACTGAAACAAATGAAACTAAGATTAATCCTGAGTTTGAAAGTTTCACAAAGCAAGATCAACTGCTTGCTTCATGGATGTTATCCTCCTTGTCTGAAAGTGTTTTGATTCTGGTTGTTGGGCTTGACTCTTCAGCTGACATTTGGAGGTGTTTAGAAACAAATTTTTCGAGTCAGTCTAAAGCAAGAATGATGCAATACAAACTTCAACTCCAGACCTTAAAAAAGGGAACCTTGAGTATGAGAGAGTATTTGGGTAAAGCTAAAGCTGCTTGTGATGCTCTTGCATCTGCTGGGCAAAAACTATCTGAAGAAGATCAACTCCTTCACATTCTCTCTGGTCTTCCAAGTGAATACAACCCTGTTATAGTCACCATAACTTCTGCCATAGATTTATATTCTCTCAGTGAAGCATGTGCTTTGCTGTTAAGTTTTGAAAGTAGACTTGACTTTGTCTCAAAAAATAACTCTAGCTTGAACAGTGAGTCTTTCACTGCAAATGTTGCTCAATCACAACAGAGAAGAAACACTACCTTTCCTCATAACAACAGAGGCAGAGGCACTCCTTTTCAAAGAGGTAGAGGGAGAACCAACTACAAAGGAAGAGGAGGCAAATTCTTTGGAAATGGCAGACTTATCTGTCAAGTGTGTCATATTCCTGGACATACTGCTGACAGATGCTATTACAGGTATGATCAAAACTATGCTGGAAACAATGCTCAAGGACAAGGTCAGAGCTACAATTATAGAGCTCCTAGTAATGATCAAGGAAACATGAACAACAATGGTGGAAACTACACATCTATGGTTGCAAATCAAAGTGTTCAAACGAGTGTTCCAAACACAAATTAGTATCCAGGACTACGGAGCTTCAAATCACATAACCTATGACTTGGCAAATCTAAACTTAGCATCTGAGTATCAAGGGTCCAATAAACTTCATCTTGGTGATGGATCAGGTTTGTCAATTTCTCATATTGGTAATGTTATTCTTTCTCCTTCTTCTCCTAATCCTACTTACGCCTTTCATCTTAAAAATATTCTTCATGTGCCAAGCATAACAAAAAACCTTCTCTCAGTGTCTCTCAATTTGCAAATGATAATAAAGTCTTTTTGAATTCAATAAAGCCTTTTTGAATTCCATTCTCATGTCTGTTTTGTAAAGGATCAAGCCACATGAGTGTGCTTTTCCAAGGAGACTTAAAGATGCGCTATACTAGTTTGAGCTAAGAGATGCTAAGCCAATGAACAAGCCATCCAGTTCTCATTCCATATTGAACTATAAACCTGTTACTCTCTTCATTAGTTTAGGTTCTTGATTCAATAAAAGAGATAGCGTTGATGTCCGGCACCAACGATTTGGACATGCCAATTATGACATTGTTGTCAAAGCTCTAAAAAGTTGTAATCTTCCTTTTCAATGCAATAAAAAAGTTCCAGGTTTATGTTCAGCATGTATGCAAGCAAAATCTCATAAATTACCCTTTTCTAGTTCTGAATCTGTTCACAACAATGCTTTTGATTTAATGCACTCAGACTTATGGGGACCTTCACCTATTAAATCTTCAACTGGTCATATATACTATATCGTTTTATTGATCACCACACCAAACACACATGGCTATACTTACTCAAACAAAAATCGAGGCACTCAATGCATTTATTCGGGCCCATAATATGGTCCAAACTCAATTCAAAACCACTATTAAAACCATTCAGAGGATCGGGAGGAGAGTTCCAAGGTATATCCAAATTTCTACAAGAAAAATGCATTCATCATAGAATTTCCTTCCCATATACCCCCAACAAAATGGCAAAGTCTTTGAAAGAAAAAATAGACATATTGTAGAAATTGGCTTGGCACTTATGGCTCACTCTGGTGTACCTCAAAGATTCTGGCTTGATGCTTTTAGAATTGCTGTGTATCTCATTAACAGACTTCCATCTAAAATCCTATCCTACAAATCTCCCTTTGAATTTTATACAAACACAAACCTAACTACACTCACCTAAGAATCTTTGGTTGTCTTTTCTACCCTCATTTAAGAAGCATAACCAAACATAAACTTGAGTATAGATCTTTGCCATCCACATTCATTGGTTATTGCCCCGGGTATAAAGGCTACAAAGTTCTTCTACCTAATGGAAAGACTTTCATCACTAGACACATAGTGTTTGATGAAAGCCAATTTCCATTTAAACCAAGTCAAGCTCCCAGTTCTGTCTTTCAAGATAGTCATACTCATAGCCCTGTGTCAAATACCACAAACAATTTCACACCCTCTTTACCTCCTCTTCTCACAAAAGTAATCAATTCTTCCTCTTCTATTAATTCTCCTCCCACTGCCAGCCCCCTTCCACCTCATTCTCCTGCTTCTAATCCTCATGTTTCAGCTACTTCCCCTATTTCTTCTTCTACTTCAGAGATAGAAAATTGAAGATTCTTCAGAGAGACTATTCTATACGATCATAAATCTAGTCTAGATTTTTAATACATTGGTTATAATTAGGATGTGTTCTCTTTTATGATATTTTACTATCATTATTACTTTTGGTTTTGCATGCACAAATCAATTGTACGTTCTAGTTGTCCAAACAAAATTAGGGCTTGATAATTTTGTCGAGAGCCCTCATCCACTCTCGTAATAATAATACTTTAATTACTTATCACACTTGTTATTTGTTTAAAACAACGTATACCTTTTTTGGTAAAAAAATAATGTATACTTGCATTTACGAAACTCGTAATATAGAATTTGCCACTTTTTTTTATTTTTGTGGGACATCGTTTTTTGAATAATATTTCTTGATGATGATGTCTTGGATTTTTATTTTCTAACTTGATGGATGAGATTATTTGATTTCTTTTAAGCTTACGTAAGGTAGGATATTGTTAATATTGAAGGTTAAGATGAATAAAACTTCATCTTGAAGAAGATACAAACTGCAGAAATAATGAATTGTGTATTGAATAATTTTTAGAACATATATATATATATATATATATATATATATATATACATAAAGGATGAAGATGAAATCTGTTAACTATCTAACAAGACTATAAATCGCTATATAAATATCTTAACTAACTAAATGTCAATTGCTAAAACGATTGCACTATCAACTTTGATTGTTGGCGGTAGGATCTTGTGAGATATTCTATGGTTAGATCGATCCTCCAAGAACATTTTCTTGATGATGGTGTATTTGTAACCTAGTATATGTATATACATATATGGTTTTTTTTTGGCCATCGTCTATTTATGGTCAAATAGAACTAGTATTAATTGATATGAAAGTTTACTTGGAAACATAATGATATTAAGTGGTAGCAATCAGTTCCTTGGTATTAGAGTATAAATAACAGCAGTTAGTTTGTAACATTAGTTAGTTTAATTCTTAGTTAATTCTGTTAGTTAATTAGGTTGTTAAAGGGTTAGTAGCACTGTTACATTTCACTTGTATAAATAATGGTTGTAGCTCATGTACATAAACAATTATTTCAATTCAATCAATGGCACATTAATTATTCTCAAATCATCTCTATAGATTAGTTTAACACTTGGGAAAAAAAATCAACATACCATCTCAAGGTCCTCAACCGAAGCAGAGTATAAGAGTAGCAATTCTTGTTGAAGAAATTACTTGGGTCCGTGGATTGTTACAGGAATTACAAGTTCATGTTGCTAAATCTCTTGTAGTGTGCTGTGATAATTTGAGTATAGTACAACTCACAGCCAACCATGTACTTCATGCTCGAACCAAACATATCGAATTAGACCTTTATTTTGTAAGAGAGAAAGTGCAGCAGAAACCTGTTGACATTAGACACGTCCCAGCTGTAGATCAGATCGCTGACATCTTCACTAAAGCTTACTCTAGTACTATGTTTGAGATTATGAGAAACTAACTTAAGGTTTCTGAAGCTACCTTAAGTTTGCAGAGGGCTATTAGAGTATAAATAACAGCAGTTAGTTTAATTGTTAGTTAATTATGTTGGTTAGTTAGGTTGTTAAAGAGTTAGTTAGCACTGTTACATTTCACTTGTATAAATAATGGTTGTAGCTCGTACGGAAAAACAATTCTTTCAATTCAATCAATGGCACATTATTCTCAAATCATATCTACAGATCAACATGATATCAAAGCGGTGACAACGAAACTCATCGGAATCCTTTTATCATGGCCAACGTTACGTCTTTTTCATCTACGTTCTCTCCGATCACATTTTCTCATCCAATTTCGTCCAAACTGAATCATGATAACTTTCTCATCTGGAAAAAAATAGGTGATTGCTACAGTTTGTGGTCATCGACTTCAGGCTTTTCTTAGCTCCGAATTTGGATTGCATCTTGATGAAACAGTACATCTTCATGCATCTCGTCCGAAATTTCTCCTTTCCTCCTCCAATGGTGGTTCTGCACACATTAATCCTGCCTTTTTAGAATGGGAGCAACAGGATCAGCTAATTTTCTCTTGGATACTTGCCTCTGTCAGTGAAGATATCCTTACTCGGTTAGTTAATTGTGATTCCTCTGCATCTGCTTGGCACACATTGGAGATTCATTCTGCTACTTAAATTCGTGCAAAAGTGAGTCAATTTAAATTGCAATTACAAATTCAGAAAAAAAGATCTCTCTCCATCAATAGGTATGTGCTTAAAATTCGTTATTCTATTGATATGTTGACACTTTTTGGTCATCCAGTTACTGAAAAGGATCATGTTGATGCTATTTTGGAAGGCTTACCTGGGGTGTATGAAACTTTTGTGCTATCTGTTACTACTAGAAATGATGCTTATTTTGTGCCTGAAATTGAATCCCTAGTTCTTGCTCATGAAGCTCGCATTGAACACTCTACAAAGTCAATTGAGACTGTTATGGCTAATGTTGTTGTTTCTTAGAATCCTGTTATGCATTCAAGTACTGGTAATTTTGTTGGTTCTCAGCACCATTATGCTAGGGGTAGAGGTTTTGTAACCTCGAGGTAATTTTCGTGGATTTCGTGGGAATAACATATTTCATATAGGGCGTGGTTACTCTTACAATCGTATAATGTGTCGGTTGTGTCGAAGAGCACATAATATGGCACCTCAATGCTATTATAGATTTGATCGAATTTTCGGGGACCTAATCGGTCTCTAGATCCTTCTCGATCCTCTCATCCCCTCCTATATCCCACTCTAACCGGTTTTCGGGGAATGTTGCTCGAGACTCATGTTTGAGATGTTTCTCCCCTCAATATCATCCTAGTCTGGTCATGAAGAGTGGTACCTTGACTCAGTGCTACCAATCACATTACGGTGATCCCAAGACTTGATGGTGCATGCCCCTTATCATGGCAATGAACATGTTAATGGTAATGGTAAGGGATTAAGTATTCATCACAATGGCTCTTATTCCTTTCCTTCTCCTTATTTTTCCAATCGTACTCGTAATCTTACTCAAATTCATCATGTCCCTCAGATTACGAAGAATTTTCTTAGTGTTTCCAAGTTTTTAATAGACAATAATGTGTACTTCTAGTTCCATGCTGATTTCTATCTTGTGAAAGATTCCCTTACTCATGCTATTCTTCTAAGAGGCCACCTTCAAAATGGGCTATATGTATTTCCTCAACAACAACTTAGATCGTCTTCTAGTAACTCTGCTAATAAGTCTATTGTATCCTCTCTTTGTAATAAATATATTTCACCAGCTTCTTGTAATTTGGCTTCTACTGCAGCTAATTTTGATGTATTTGGTCATCCCACTGACAAAATTGTTCAATCTGTTCTCTCTCAATGCTCAATTTCTTCTCTTAAAAAGCCAGCTTCTTCTCTTTGTCAATCTTGCTATTTAGGTAAAACACACAAGTTCCTTTTTCCCCATTCTAATACAGTGTACACAGCTCCATTGCAACTCATTCACTCAGGCCTATGGGGTCCTTCCCCTATGATTTCTTATAATGGATACAAATATTATATTCATTTCATTGACACATTTTCTAGATTTACTTGGGTTTATCTTCTCAGACAAAAATCTGAAGCTTTCACAGCTTTTATCAATTTTAAAAATCATGTTGAACTGCAACTGGGAAATAAAATAAAAGCCATTCAAACAGATTGGGGCGGGGAATTCAGATCTTTTACAATTTATCTTACCTCTCATGGCATAATTCATCAACATCCTTGTCCCTATACACATGAGCAAAATGGCCTTGCTGAAAGAATACATCGCCATATAGTTGATACAGGTCTTACCCTTCTTGCTCAGGCTTCTCTACCCATGAAATTCTAGGATGAAGGCTTTAGAACTTCTGTATATCTCATTAACAGACTCCCTACACCTCTCCTTCATCACAAAAGTCCTCTTGAAGTCCTATTTCATCAAAAACCTCTTTACTTATCTCTCAAAATTGTTGGCTGTCTCTGTTTCCCCAACGTAAGACCATATAATCAACACAAGGTTTCCTACAGATCCTCTCCTTGCACTTTTCTAGGATATAGTCTTAATCACAAAGGCTATGAATGCTTGACAGACTCAGGGAAAATCATTATCTCAAGAGATGTGCTTTTTAGTGAAACTCAGTTCCCCTTTGCTCAGCCTGTGCCCTCTTCTGTCTCCAATCCATCTTCCTCCTCTTCTTCTTCAGTTCCTCTCTCTATACTCCATACATACATTGGTTCTCATTCTATTCCTTCCTCCATTCCCATCTCCTCTCGCTTCTTCTTCATCTCCTAATTCTTCTCCTCAAGAGCCCAATGTGTCTGATTCTAATTCTTTACCTATTAATCATGATAACTCTGTTGTTGTTTTTGAGCATCATGTACCTACATGTCCTATTCTCAATACTCATCCTATGCTTATAAGAGCCAAAAATGGGGTGTTTAGACCCAAAGTGTTTGCAACCACTACTGAGAACCACCTAATGCTAAAATTGTTTTGCTTGTTGATGAGTATGTGGCTCTTTTGAGGAATAATACACGGCAGCGTGTTCCCTTGCCTAACAACAAGCATGCTATTGGATGCAAATGGATGTTCATAGTGAAAGAAAACTCTGATGGCACTATAAATAAGTACAAGGCTAGGCTTGTTGCTAAAGGATTCAGTCAAGTTGCAGGCTTTGATTTTATAGACACATTCAGCCATGTGGTTAAACCTACCACCATTAGAACTGTTCTTACTTTGGCTATCAACATGAAGTGTTAGTGAGACATCTTGATATTGCGAATGCCTTTCTCAATGGGGATATAAAGGAGGAGGTTTATACGCAACAACCCTTTGGTTTTTAAGATCCTAACTATCCTCAGCATGTGTGTAAACTACAGAAGTCCCTTTATGGTTTAAAACAGAATCCTAGGAAGTGGTTCAACAAACTTTATCAGGTGATATCTTCTTTTGGTCTTCATTCTACCAAATCTAATCATTCATTGTTTGTGAGACACAACACAAATATTCTACTTGTTCTTGTGTATGTGGATGATATTCTAGTCACTAGCAGCAATCCACAAGAAGTTCAGTCCTTTATTAATAATCTCAGTAAAGCCTTTTCTTTAAGGGATCGTGGCACCATTGATTACTTCTTAGGGATTCAGGTTTAAAGCACTCAGTAAGGGATTTCTCTCTTAGGCTAAATATGTCAAGGATTTACTTGGTAAAGTCAAGATGTAGAATGCAAAACCTATTCATTCTCCGTTATGGCTTTAGATGAAAGTTTGTGTGCTTATGGGGATGATATTATGGTTAATGCTCACTTTCTGAAGTAATGTTGGTGCCTTACACTATGTTATAATAACTAGGCCTGGAATTTCTTTTGATGTGAGCAAGGTGTGTCAATTTATGCAGAGGCCTATGAATTCTCATTGGAAAGCTGTTAAACGCATACTTAGATATCTTAGTGGTACAATGGATTATGGTCTTCATTTCTCTCCAGATCTATCTTTCTGATTTAACTTGGTGGGATATTGTGATCGTTGGGTCTCCAACCGTGATGATAGTATTTTTAGGTTCCAATCTTATTTCTTGGCAGTCCAAAATCAACATACCATCTCAAGATCCTCAACCGAAGCGAGTATAGGAGTGTAGCAAGTCTTGTTGCGAAATTACTTGGGTCCATGGATTGTTACATGAATTACAAGTTCATGTTACTAAATCTCCTATAGTGTGGTGTGATAATTTGAGTACAGTGCGACTCTGACCAACCCCTGTACTTCATGCTCGAACCAAACATATCGAATTAGACCTTTATTTTGTAAGAGAGAAAGTCATTTGAAACTTGTTGGCATGCATCGACACGTCTAGTTGTAGATCATATCACGACATCTTCACTAAAGCTAACTCTAGTACTATGTTTGGTATTATTAGAAACAAACTTAAACTTTCCAAGCTACCTTAAGTTTGTAGGGGCTATTAGAGTATAAATAATAGCGGCTAGTTTGTAACAATAGTTAGTTTAATTATTAGTTAATTTTGTTAGTTAGTTAGTTAGATTGTTAAAGAGTTAGTTAGCACAATTACATTTCACTTGTATAAATAATGGCGTAGCTCATGTACAAAAACAATTCGTTCAATTCAATCAATGGCACATTATTCTCAAATCATCTCTACGATTAGTTTAACACTTGGAAAAAAATCAATTATATCATTTATCACATACGATATTGATTACATGATCGTAGTTTCCTTAACTAGTAGATGAGTGCAAAGCCTTACGTTTGACGTGATGTGGGCAAACACGAGGGGTTTCAAAAGGCATATGTGCACCCCATAAATCTAGTGATCGGGGCACATGTCCCATAGTCATTTTATTTTCTTTTCTATTTATTATTTATAGTATATGTATATTAAAAATTTATGTATTAATTAGGTTAAATTTAATAAAGTATACTCCCATTAATAATTTTTGGTATAATCTGTAATTGTATTTACTTTGTGCCTAAATTGTAAAAAATTCTGAATTCGTCCATTACGCATTTGATAATATGGATCATTTGTATATCATTTAGGTTAGCCGTCACACCACCGACTGCGCGACGATCGTGAATCCAAAGGAGATATATAAATTAATAATAATAAATCTTAGATCATTGCCCAAAAGACTCTTCATATTTAAAGAGCATTTCTTGCAAAATAAAGAGCGTCTTTAAGTTTAAAGAGTAATATTTTTGACATCTTCTAACACACTTCTTTTATTTGAATCTTTATTTCAAATTTGTGTGATTTTCTCGGAAAATGCCTTTCACGATAATATTAAAAATGCAAGAAAATAACAAATAGAATATTACAAATAATTAACCATTTTTTGGCTTTTTAAATTTGGAGAGTGAAAAGTCATCCTCTAAATTTAAAAGTTAAATAAAGTGTTTGTTGAATATGAGTTTTAGTAGATGATTTTTCAAAATAAATAATATTTTTTAATTAGAGAATCTTTTGAGAATGCGGTCACGACTGCATAATTTTGGGTCTCATTTGGGTTCTTATTTATTTTCAATTTTTGTTAGTATACATGTTTATGTCGACTGCTTATTAATAGAGATTTTGGCTGCTTATTCCATCACGCATTTGGCTCCGTATTTTGACCGACAAATTAAAGAAATCTAAAAAGTCTTAAAAGTGGAATTCCAACTTCAAAAGTTTGCCATGGCCAACCCCATGTTACCACTTTAAAGCAGCAATCATGTATAATCAGAATATGAAATTGATCCAAGTCTCTAAATATTATTATTATTATTATTATTATTATTATTATTATTATTATTATTATTATTATTATTGTTATTATTGTTATTATTACTATTATTATATAATAGTAATAATAATAATTCCTATTTTAATTGTATATACAAATTGATACGAATTGTATGATACCTTTTTTTCTCGAAGCAACGACTTGTATGTAACTTAGTGACTTCAAATATTTCTTGAAGAGCTTTGGACTTATCTATTTCTTGCTAATATTAAAAGAAGTAAATTTCACAATATTGTCTTAAGACCAGGTACAAAAAGAGTTTAATTTGATTATGAGTTGATTTAATACATTAATTTGGAGATCAAGATTTAGCTACATTAGCATCCAAAATAATTAATAATAATAATAATAAAGAAAACAAGAAAGAAAATGTAATTGGTCAAAGAGAAAATTACCCTACAATTCAAAATTTCGTCATCATCATGATTGTCATCTAAGTTACACAATTTTCAACAATAGCCATCGAGACAATATTAAAC
Organism: Rehmannia glutinosa; assembly: GCA_016081115.2. Lineage (NCBI taxonomy): Eukaryota > Viridiplantae > Streptophyta > Magnoliopsida > Lamiales > Orobanchaceae > Rehmannia > Rehmannia glutinosa. The sequence goes on from JABTTQ020000586.1 coordinate 82,979, forward strand.
TTGACTAACAAAACATTGGTTAGACATGACTAGGATTTGGACAATAATGCCCCTACTTTTCTACCCCTTCTCCTTAGTCCTTTAATGATCTAAATGTACAAAACCAAATTTTCTAAGTCAAACCCAAAATTTTCCTGAAATTCTCATATCAACCCCACTCAACTTTTTAACTTTTTTTTTTCTTTATGAAACTTCATAGGTCAAAGACGCCCTTATGGAAAAATCAAAATTCCCAACTCCCTAATTATGTTTTCCACTAAAAAAAATAAGCCTTCAAAATTCTGGCAAATCTGGCATGTCCCCAGCTCTAATGAAAAGATTGTACCAAAAGTCCATGCTATCATCACTTCTTGCATCCTCCACATTTTGCATCAATGGAAATCGATCCTCATCTTCGGTTTTGTCGCTCGGACAATTAACATCGCCTTAGATAATTCTTCCGACCAAAAGCTCTCATCGATCTGAGGAAAATACTCAGACGAGTAGTCCATTTCTTCGTTTTTCACCTCCTTCTTCTGGATCGATGAGTCAGTCACGGACGACATTTCACTAGAGCATTGTTGAGGGCTAGTAACAATATTTTGGTCCGAATTGGAATTTTCCAAAACTTTGGGGTCACATTTGGGAATTGAAACAATTGAGTGTCTCTTGGTGTCCTGAGAAGACTGATGAATTTTCAGCTTTTTCTTTAAATGGGTGTGCCAAACATTTTTTATCTCATTGTCTGTTCGCCCCGGTAATCTTGCTGCAATTGCAGACCACCTGGAAAACCAAAATAAAATAAAATTACATAAGATATTAATTTGCACGAGCTTGAGAAAATATTTTTCTCATAAATTAATGACAATTAGTATAACGAGGTAATAGTTTAATTGTAGTGGACAAACATTAAATCTTGTGCCTGACTTAATTATTGGGGCACAGAATCCTAAGGAGATAATAAGCCACTGCGTGCATTGTTGTCTGTAACCAACATTTAATGATTCTGTACATATAACGACATTTAAATTAATGTTTTAATTAATGTAATTATAGGGAATCACTTCAGAAATTCTTGATTATTCGTTTGCTAAATTCCAACTTGCACGTATAAAGAGAAGGGATCAAATAATATTTTTTTCTTAATTAAGATTTCATTTCAGGCACAGACAAACAAAATTGTATTTTGTCATATTATGACTAGTTAGATTTTTTATTAAAATATATTAAAAACTAACGAGTTCATTTTTATTTGAAAGTAACATAAATATATTTTTCATTGTAGTGGCATGCAACTTGTAGATTTAAATATTAGATGACGTAGTAATCTACCCAAGAGATTTCTTTTTTTTCTTTTTTTTTTTTTTATAAGCTCGAACGAACTGCGCACGCTATCGACTACGCTCGAGGATAACATTCCGGCTCCTCATTCGCCGCCAAGGTAAACCGCATGGATGTGCACGCAGCTGGCCAGTGTTACGACGGTCTCATTGACGTACAACCAGATCTCTCGAGGTAAAGAGAACAATTATGTTCGACCCCCCATCTCTACTAATAACGATCTCTCTCCTCAAATCGAACCCACATCGATGCTATTCAAGATGAGTTCCCACCAAATCTTCACTTTCGCATATGCCTTGGGAGCAATTTGATGGAGCAGGGATATGAACCTCTCGACCTCCATCCCACAATTGTTTGTGGTGGCCAAGTGGGCTAAGCCACCTGGTTACCCAAGAGATTTCTTAAGTGACCATTCACTTGATAATAATAATCATCATATTAGAGTTATTTAAATATTTTATTACAATTTTATGCCGAACCTCATCAATTACCTTTTTATATAAATTAACATAGATCGAAACATGCACGATCCGCTTTTTATTACGAACTGAAAATTAAGCTTTTTATATGCTTGAGCATATTGTTATTTTGTTGAAATTTTTCTAATTCTTAATAATATCACAATCCGAATTACTAAAAATCGCATTACAAAGATTGAGCATTTGTTATATATTGTGTTAAAACTTAAAAGTTTTATGTGATACAAAATAGTACGAATTCACTGCACCAATCTTACACGCAAATTTTTGTAATACAAGATAAAAGATGAACAATCATGACAAATGAATTAATTGTTAAAACGAAAAACTGGGAGGAAATTAAGGAATCATGCAAATTGTGAGTGATGAATGATTTCCTTGGAAAAGGGAAAATGGCGTGTTGGTGTATGTGAAAAGGAAGACAAAAATGCAAATAAAATACAACTTTCTTTATCTAAATTTCATAAATGTAATTAAAAAAATCACATTTTATTGCAGAATTAAAATAGTTGAAGGATAAATTAATTACCTGTTTCCAAGCATTTCATGTAAATTGATGATGGTTTCTTCTTCTTCTTTGCTGAAATTTCCCCTCTTTATGTCTGGTCTCAAATAGTTAGTCCATCTCAGTCTGCAACTCTTTCCACATCTCAACAGTCCTGGAAAATCAATGACAACATATATAAACACAAAAATTGTAAATTAAACTTTTCATAATTCCAATGTATAATCTGACAGGGTTTACATTCTTGATCAAAATAGTTAAAGAGTTAATTACAAAAATTGCCCTGAAATTTAGCCTAATTACAAAATAAAAAGTTATCTTTCAAAATTACAAATACTCTTTGACATTTGTTTTACTTATGGATAGTTGTTAGGTAAATACAAACTTTAAGAGGACTTTCTTCACTCTTTCACGGCTATTTGTAATTCTAAAATATAACTGGAGTTTTTGTAAGTAGGCTAAACTTTGTATTGATCCCTAGTAAAAGGAAAAAAAAAGATAAACAATATATATGTTCTGATATTAACAAGATTGGATAATTTATGAATTCAGATATTGACATGAACCTTATTCAGAAATTGATCAAATTAAGCTTCTGAAAATGTAAATGATTTTTTTTTTGTAGTGATGAAATAAAATAATTACCTGCTTGTTTGGGAAGTGCTCGCCAATTTCCATGGCCATTTTGCTGAATAAAAGAGACCAAAATCTGATCTTCTTCAGGGCTCCAGGGACCTTTCTTCAGTCCCATCTTCTCACAGCAAGGAGCTCTCACCATTCTTGGAAATTTTTGGATTTAAAGTGATAATATATAGGGAAACTGCTTTTTCCTCTCTTTAATTAATATCAATATTTGCTTTTTTATTTGCTTTCTTTTGAAGGATTAACAAAAAAACCACCCTGTTTGAGTAGTAAAGGAATATTAAGAGTGTTTGTAAATGCCAAGGGTGGGTATTTTCCTCAAGCTGGTTAACAAAGGGTAGCATCTTCTTATATCCAGCAATTCTTGGATGGTATATTATATTAAAAAAATAAAATGTCTTAGAGGTAGTTTCCAGGAAATTGTTCTCATCTCTCTCTTAGGTTAATTAATCCACACTTCACGTATAAAATATTTGGAAATGAGACTCGGTTAATAAGTGTTTACCAGTAAGAAATTGTCATGGTGTGATTTGAAAAACTCACACGAGAAAGGGATATCCACTACCCAAATTTTAATATTTATCAACCCCACATACATCACTTCTTGAACATAAATTCTTCATTGGCCTATTTGCCCAAATCTATAGTTCCAATTTGCATTGCCTACCATACTGTAATACTCTTTTTTTCCCTCAACAATTTAAATTTTCCAGCTCTTACGCCCGACACGATCGTCGAAAGACTATTAGAAAAGATCAATTAACCTATAAAAAATATGTAGGTAAGTATTAAGATAACTGTAAAGTGTATGTAAAATTGTTGTACGTATAAGCGTTGCAGGTAAATACTTACCAACAAAATTTAAAACTTTCGGCAAATACCTACAATATTTTTGTCAGTAAATTTAATAAATGTTAGTCGGAAATTGATCGGTATAGTTTGGGAAAAAAAATAATATTTTTTATTTTGTCGTTATTTTGTAGGTAACTACAAAATTTAGTGACAAAATCATTTATGACGTTTTTTTATAGATAACTGCAAAGTTCAGTGACAAAAATATTTCTGTTGGTAAACTTTATCGGTAAATTGGAAGGTTTTTTTTTGTGGTGGATGTAGGGGAAAAATGCAAAAATGGTCCTATAACTTTACCTAGTTGGCAATTTTGGTCCTGTCCGATTTGCATTTTGCAAATTTAGTCCTATAACTTTGAAATTGTCGCAATTTTGATCCTCAATTGACCGGAGCTACACATTCCGGCCACAAAAGGTCACGTGATTGGCACATGGCCCGTTATGAGGCTGACTTGGACCCGTTATGAGCAAAAAGGTCCTGTAACTTTACCTAGTTGGCAAATTTGGTCCTGTAACTTATTTTAACTCTTAAAAAAAGAGTTTTTATTTTTCTCAATTTGAAATTTATTCATGTGATTAAATTTACTTTAAAATCTAAAAATTAAAATATAAAACTATAATAATTTGTTTAAAAAACTTAAAACAGTAAAAAAATCGAATTTACAATGAAATTTTGTTAAAAAAATAAATATGAAAATTAAATACACTTTTTAAAACATTTAAAATTTATTTAAAATATTTGAAAATTCTAAATAAAAAAACTCAAATTTGTTGTCAAAAAGTTGTTTTTAAAATCAAACGAAGTTTTAAAAATCTGAAATTTTGTTTCAAAAACTAAAAGTTGTGTTAAAAATCTTCAAATTACTTCAAATATTAAAAATAAATTCAATATAAATAAAAAATCTTGAAAATTATTTAAAATATGGAAATTTACCTAAAATTCTGAAAAATGGATTAAAACTGAAAACTATTAAAGACTTTTAAAAATCTGAATTTTTATGAAATCCAAAAAGGGTAAAAACATATAATTTTTTACAAAACTAAAATTATTTTAAAAATTCTAAAAATTAAAGAAAATATTGAAACTTATTTTTAAAAAATACATTATTTGTTAAAAGTTTTAAAAGTATTCCAAAATCAGGATATTAAAATCTGAATATATTTAGAAAATTTTTAGAATTGTTTTAAAAAATTTTAAATTTTTAAAAGAGTTTTTTTTTTTATTTTATTTTGGAATCTCAAATATTTTTAATAAATGTCAATTTTTAAAAGATGATTTATAATTTTTTCAATAATTTCCATATTTGTTTATATAATATTTGGATTTTAAAAATAATATCAATTTTTATTATTATTTTAGAAATAATTTTCGATTTATAGTTTATTTACTATTATTTTAAAATTATTTCAATTTATAGTTTCGACTTTTTGGTAAAATAAATTTTGGATTTTAAAATAATTTTTATTTTTGGTAAAATATTTCAAAAGTCTTCAATAGTTTTCAGTTTTAATCCATTTTTCAGCTTTTTAGACAAATCTCGATATTTTAAATAATTTTCCAGATTTTTTATTTTATATTGAATTCATTTTTAATATTTGAAAAATTGGCAGATTTTCAACACAACTTTATGTTTTTAAACAAAATTTCAGATTTTTAAAAATCGTTTAGTTTTAAAAACAACTTTTTGAAAATAATTTTGAGTTTTTTTATTTAGAATTTTAAAATATTTTAAATAAATTTTAAATGTTTAAAAAAGTGTATTTAATTTTCATATTTAATTTTTTAACAATTTTCATTGTAATTTTGATTTTGTTACCTTTTTTAGTTTTTAAAAAAATTGTTATTGTTTTTATATTTTAACTTTTAGATTTAAAATAAATTTAATCACATGAATAAATTTCAAATTGAGCAAAATAAAACTCTTTTTTAAGAGTTAAAGTAAGTTACAAGTCCAATTTTGCCAATTCGGTTTATTGTTTATTGTTTTTTTCTTTTTTTAAGAGTTAAATGAAATTAGAGGACCAATTTTGCCAACTAGATAAAGTTCTGAGGACCATTTTTGCTCATAACGGGTCCTAGTCAGCCTCATAACGGGCCATGTGCCAATCATGTGACCTTTTGTGGCCGGAATTTGTAGTTCCGGTCAATTGATGACCAAAATTGCGACAATTTTAAAGTTATAGGACTAAATTTGCAAAACCCAAATCGTATAGGACTAAAATTGCCAACTAGGTAAAATACGGGATCATTTTTGCATTTTCCCTGGATGTAATAACTCCGACCATTATTGTAGTGCTATTAGGTTAACCGTCGAGTTATGATTGGATCGATTTGTCACCAAAATCCTCCCAAAAGAAAGCGGGAATACTTCCTCATGATTGGAAACACCATAAAGAAATCCAAATTGAAAATATAAAAATCATGACAAGGGAGCGTGAGCGAAAGAGTTGTGTTATAATAATGGTGGTCTGAAAGTTCACATGGGCTTTGGATGTGCCTTCAACGGGAAACGTTTGTACCCTTTTGCTCTTGTCATCTTTGGCTTCGCACACTTTTGTAATTTTGTTGAGAGAGTGAGGACAAATTAATTTTCTACTATGCATATCCCAAGATCAACATTAATGATAATTTATTTCAAGAAATAATTAAAAAAAAAATACCCTCAGGTTTGGGTTAATTATATATAACAAACCCGGCCAAATTGCAAAATATACCCAGTAACTTTTAAGTAGTGGCAAAAGAGGACTATATTTTGTTTAAGTGGCAATTTATGCCCTGGACAATTTTGCCCTTATGACCCAATAGCAAATTAGGTCCTTTATCTTTCAAAGGTAGCAATTATAGTCCTATAACTTCCAAAATTTAGCAATTTCAATCCTTTCATACCCCGCTATTTTCAAAAAACCCCAATTTCAAGGTTTATGAAAATTTACATTTTCTGATACCTATTTCCGTTCGTGGCATTGTTACACCTACTTAGATCCAATCTCTATTCAGAAGTTTTAAGTGGATCATGTCGGGTTTCTGACCTATAAACTCAATAGGACATACTTATGTAAATGCTTCATAATTCAAAATCAATTTGACTAAAGTGTTTAGATAAAACGGATATAGTCCATTACGACCATATCGGCCCAACATGCTTCCGTAAAATTAATAAATCCCTTAAAATTCATACCTCTTTTGACCGAAATAGCAAGGGTTAAGTGGTTCGCAACGCCACCGATCGGAAAATTTCGCCCCGAGATCTTTTGACAAAAACGGCTCCTCACTGTTCAACCTCACCTCGGGAAGATGATCTCGCAAGTTATCCGACTCCTTCGAAAACTCGCTCTGACGCCTTGGTTCGTTTCCTACTCCAAGGCGTAAAAGTAATTCTTCAAGGGGATTAATCAATAGTACATTATGAACACATGTTGAACAAACAACCCTTATTTTATTAAGAACTTAAAGAAAGATTTATTACATCGTAATCTCCTTTTGGGAGGAGAAAACTTTTAGCCTCTCATAAAGGCTATCACACTCTTGTACATAAAATTAAAAAACTAAAAGCGAAAACACTCTCGAATTTCTAAACTCACAATGAAAAGAATTTTACAAAGAAAGTTTATTGTAAGAAGACTAAGGAAATGTTCGATGTCCTCGGCCTCCTTCAAACTACTGGTTTAAATAGATGTAAGTCCGGATTTCAATCTCGGACTTGACTCTTGTTGAAATGTAAGACGTCCTTCGCTTACATCAAACTCTTGAATTATTGCTTCCACTTGCAGTAATTAGCTGGCCTTTCCTTTCTTCACATGGTGGCCCCATCTTGTATGCAGTATCAAAGTTCTTTATGCAAACTTCCAAATCCTGCTGACTCGTCCTTTGTCTTGTAATACTTTGGACGGCATCTTTCATAGACCCACTTTTCGTCTTTTTCTAAGTGGGTTGTTACATGTCTGAGTCACATGTCTCCACTAGCTTTGTTGGGGAATCTACTTTTTGGTGGTCCCCGAAACTTTGGATACTTCGTGACTTTTCTTCTCTCGTCGTCGGGTCTTCTCCGATCGACTTTTGGCCGGAATCCTTTGCCAAATTCCGGTTCATGGTTTTGACATTGGGACGGACCGAAGTTCCCAATGGCCGATATGAGCCATGTTACAATATTTCCGTGAGTTTCTTTACTCCCCGGCAGCTTATTTTCCCATAGAAGATTTCTTTTCTTTTGAATGGATCTTCTGCGAACTGTAGTTTTTTCCTGTCATGGTATTCAACAGAATGACCCGTTCACCGAGTTACGGTAGAACTTGAGCGGAAACTTGACTTTGTCCATCTCTGTGAGACATGACCCATAATCCCCATGCCCTTCTTGTAGTGATCGATCTTGATGAAGGTCATGGCCAATTGTACTTCTTTACGAACTTGCCTCCTTGATATTTCCGAAGCGCTCTTTCATCCCGGTCTTGGCTTTAATGTAATGGAAGGCTTCATGTCCACCTTTTCCGCCAGCTCTGCCATTTGCACTTATGAAATACAGCTCAATGTATCCCCTCGTCTTAGGTTGTCATTGTTGGACCAGCACTCGTAAACAACTTCCTGGATCCACTTCGGTAATTTTGTGATCTCCGGGAATCCTGGTGAAGTAGTATAGACTGAGGCCAAAGCCCCAAACTCGTACCACCTCTTTACTTCTTGAGGGCTGGAATTTGGTAGCATCCAAACCCTTGGATATTTTCCAGAAACATCAATCTTTGTTTTTTCTGGAGATATCCCATGCCTGGTAATTAGTTTCTCCCAATTTGCCTGGTATTCCTGCCAAGAAGAAGAAACTTTAATCTCGTTAGTATCAACCTTAGAAGTGCCCATCATAGGCTAAGATTGATCTCTTCGCCCTTTACCCGGACGTCTTTGGGTTGATGTGATAACTCGGGATTTGACTCCGAAGTATCGTTTTTCCTTGGGCCAACATTTACGCCGACTTAGGACTTGTGCTAGAGGTCCGGAATCCTCTGCTACGAGGTTGGGGAGCCTGCGCTCTAAACGCTCCGTTTGCTTATTAGCGGCCCGGAGGAGTGGTTTGAAATGCCGTTCTCAATCGAGAGTGAGACCAGGACACATGCTCGTATAAGATCGGTTACTTTGTCCCGATCATTCCTTTGTAATTTCTGCCAAATCGGCATTGATGACCAGGGTATCAAATTCTCGGAGTAGCATTTCAGTGGTCTCCAAGATGTCTTGATGCGGTGAGGATGGAATCGGCTTCAATTCCCTCCATCTCTTGTTAGAAAATGCAAGAATATTTTCATAAGATTTTATAATGACAATATCATAATCATAATATTGGCATTGACTGCCATCTAAGTATTCTAGCTTTTTCTGGTTTTGATTCAATTTTATTTTTCAGAAAAGATTTAACACTTGAATTATCAATTTTTAAGATAAACTTTTTAGCCAGTAAAAATAAAGGCCATTTTTAAAAGCCTTTCTGACTGCAAAGAATTCTTTCTCGTTGATATGCCACCGAGTCGATTCACTGGGTGTGAATAAACCACTGCAGTATCTGCATGGCACTTCTCCATTTGGTGTAGCTTTTGTAAGTACCGCTGCCCACCAATAATCACTGGCATCTGTATAAAGAACCAGTTCATCTTCATCCTGTGGAATTGCAAGTTTCGGAAGATTTTTGCAAACTTCCTTAAGTTGCTTGATTCCTTCTTGATGTTCATTCTCCCATTTGAATACTGAATCCTTTTTAAGCAATGGGCTAAACACCTTCCTGTAATGTGCTAGATTGTTTATGAACATTCCAAAAAATTGACAACTCAAGAAAACTCAAGTCGCTTCTTGTCTTTCAATATATCCGAAATCCCTGTATCTTTTCTACAATATGACTTTGTAGGATTATTCAGATTCATCGATCTCAATTCCTAGGAATTCAACTGTCTTGTTGCAATCACGCCTTCTTTTAAAAGCACTAATCCTTCCTTGTGACAAACATCCGAGAATATTTCCAAATGCTTGAGATGCTCCTTCATGTTCTTTGAGGCGATAAGAATATCATCAATGTACACGAACATGAAAGCGAAATAATCTTTGAATAGATTATCCATCTTTCTTTGATATATCCGGGGTGCATTAGCCAATCCCATAGGCATCACATTCCAAATATAGTGTCCTTGTGGTGTAGAGAAAAGTGAACTTCTTGCTTTCTTCATCCATCTTAATCGGTAGAATCCAGTTTGCAATCGAACTTTGAGAATATCTTGGCACCTTTGATACGATTAACCGGATGTTCTCTCGCTTGGGATATAGTATCGTCGAACTCCAAAATGTTATTAATCCCTTTGTAATTAATAACAAGTCTTCGCTTTCCTCTTTTGGTTTCTCCATGGTTTCGACTAAGAATCTGGATTTCTTTGTATGGAGAAACTCTGGTGAAATTAACTTAAGGTCAAGATGTTCCTTAAGTATCTTTTGCATATTCTCACGATCTTCCTGGTTCATAAGGATTAGTTTGAATCTTACGAACTCGTACTCCTTTCCGGTTTAACCTTTAAGGAAGCTTTAAGCTCGTTCTTATCCCACCAAGCCAAAGGATCTTCATTGTAATTCCTTTGGATCTTCTTCTTGATATCCTCGGGTGATATTTGTTCCTCTATGGTTACATCACTATGTGGATTCTCCATTAGACTCATCCATAATTCCGCAATGGCTTCCGGAGTGACTCGTTCTTCTCCTTGTACTCGAATGAATACAAGTTATTATCCCATATCTTCCGATCCTTACGGATGGAACCAAATTGTCTATAGGATAATAAAGCTTCACCGAATTTCCTTCGATCCACCATTTTTGGGTTGCGAAGTTTGGCTTCATCACCACGCTTGCTGCGAAAATTAATAGGCATTTTTTCGTAAAATGCTTCCCGATCTCTACGGACAATAATCTTATGATCACATAAGGTTGTGAAAATAAGTCTTCTTGTCTCGTTCTCTTGTGTGAAACGCTTGAATGTTTGTAGGAAATTGTTTCCTAGCAAAATATCTGCACTGTATCATGGAAATAGATTGGTGGCGTCTTTACCTTGTACCATGGGTGCGCCGCGCCTCCGATCATTATTTACGCTTGTTTAATTCCTGTTAAGGATAAGAATCCTTTTAGCGAAATCTCTTCTCGCAATAGCTGGTAAATCTTCCTAAGACTTTGAATCAATATAGGCAATGAAATACTCGGCCTTGTATTGACATATAACATTCCAATAGAAATGTATATGGAGAATGGACTAGTGGTCATCGATTCGTATCTTTTATTAGCCACCGTGAACTCCATTCCGTCTTGTAATCTTTCCCAAGGTTTATGCTCCTCAAGAAATTCAATTCCCGAGTATTAATTGTTCTCGGGATCTTTCCGCAACTCTGTGATAGTAAGCTCAATTTCTCCTATCTTGAGGCTTCCTTGATACCTTCCAACGATTGGTTGTTGGAGATAATATAGAACATCACAAGGAAAAATGTTATCCTTTTGAGTGATGTCGAATATTACTTCAACCTCTCGCCATCTTTTCTCGGACATTTCAGCTCTCTGCTTTGTTTTAAAAACATCGGGGATGCGCCGAATCGTACTTGGTCTCCTTTCTTCCCAACGGCAATTTGCTACTCACCATTCTCTTCTTGCTGGAAAGACATCCTTAAAGCTCAACTCTAAGACTCCAACTTTTGTTGAAGACTGGTTGATCTTGAATTATCATATCAATCTCCTTAATAGTTGGAGATTCAATGATTTCAGTAACACCACGCAAAGTCCTCAAAGATTTTGGGACTTCAATAAATTCCTTTCTCAAGAATACTTGAATGATGGGTATTCGAGAGAGCATAGGAAATCTTGTATGTGATCGAGTAAGGCCTGTTTCCTTCTTTCATCAAATCGACTCTTTTGAAATCTTGATGAAGGGTTAGGACTCTCTTGAAGTCTCGATCTCCCAAATTGTATGCAATTCTAGGATAGACATTAAATGCCAATTTCCCCGCATACAAATTTTCAGAATCGCTCCAAGGCATGAATCCTTGAGATGCGAGATTCACTTGTCAAAGATAGCAAGATTGAGAGACGAATCAATTCCTTCTTTGAATGTTGCTTTAATAATTACTCTTATGGCTCCGATATGAATCCATGAGAGTGTGTTTGCAACTTCTCTTTTAACTTTGCTTTTGATCTCTTGTATTTCTCTAATAGGGACCAAGCGCATCTCGATCAGTTACCTAGGTGAAACTCCATCGAATAGCATATTCTCGGTTGTTACCCTGTGGATAATTTGGTGTTTTCTATTACGAAACCCAATTTTATCCAATGCTTTTTCCATAGCTCCGATCGTAAATCCATCATAGACTTGAAGCTTTGGATCTTCCTTCATGATTCTCATAAGAGTCTTATGAGAAAGCGTAGGTGTGAGAGAGGAATCGACATATCCTCTCTCTGTATGTGGAGAATTTCTTCTTCACTCGATTCTCGAGCTGAGTCACTTCCATCGTCGAATATATTTCTTCTTCATAGATGCTTTCATCCGAGGGAATATCCTCAAATTGATACACATGTATTAAATCTTGATAATAGGCGACTTCTTCGATTTCTCGGTGTAGCCTCGAACTGTCGACTCCTCGTTTTTGATTGTCGGGGCAATCCGTTGAGATATGCCCTCTTGCTCGCATGTCCAAAGCAATTACAGTCTTTGAAACTTTCATTAGCTCTAGTGTGAGCACGCCTTTGAAAGTTCTTTTCCTGGATTTCTGGTACTTGCTTGATTAGAACTCGATGATGAGGCTATACTCCAGCTTGCCTTTGGTCTTTGCCCCGATTTATAACCGGGCCTTTTGTTTCGACCAGAATCTTCTAGGTCTCCATGAAGACCTACTTCTTTTCTTCAGCCGCTTCCTCGGTGGTATGGATGACTTCGCTCCTTCTTCCTTTTGTGCCGCCTTGGTTGACCTCCCACAACTGTTGGGATATCATTATCCACACAACATAGAGGAGCGCTTTGTTAATTCCTCTTAATCTCTTGTAATTCTGTGCGCAGAGTCGCTTGATAGCACCATTCGGATAACTTGGCCTTTAGGAAAGACATTTTTCGGCCACGATTTCTACTTGACTCCACCCTTGTATTCCCCCGATAAGCATTTCTCTCCAGGGGACTCGGAATCTTGGCAAAGAATAGCATTTTGTGCCGCTTCTTTCTCCTCAATCTTGGATTTCCACTGTATTCGGTGAACAACTTGATATATTCGTCAATATGACAAATATCCAAGAACTCAAGGCTATAGAGGGCTTGTTTATATTTCTTTCTTTTTTCATCCTCTAGTCCTCGAAATAACTTTGTCGATGAATGGATTTTGAATAGTTTTGCCATACCATCGACAATTCCTTTAAGTGATTCCCCCGATGTGACCGAACTTTTCAGATCGGCATCGGTCATATCCCAGGCAATCTTCACCGATCCTTCAAGACTCATTTCAAGGAGTAAAATGAATGAATCCTTTGTAAGATCGATGGTTCTTTGAAATTCTCATAGTCAAGCCCATTCATCAATGAGAACTTCTCTATTTTTAAAATGCGGGATGTCCAGATTTAACATCAACCCGTATGGATGTATTGGGTCGAGGTGCGATCTTCCATAAGGCGTCGATAAACATTCGGCCTTCCTAGGTAGGTTATGCAGTTCCCGCAAGAGGTTTCGACCTCCCCGTCCCCGAAAGTGGATCACTTCCGTCGTGAAATCCCCGGCGTGTGGCATCCTCTCGCCCCGAGTTCCATGATGCGAACCCGTACTTTCTTCGACGTTAGGATTGTCAGTGGCGGTGGTGGTGGAATTGGTCTACCTTGTGGGTCATAGGTAACCAAAGCCGATTCTCACTGCGTTCATCTTTAAATCTACAATACCTAATCCCGCGAAGGATTACGCCTGGTCATGTAGATCTTTGAGATTCATCTTTTCAATATCCATCTTTTTTAATTTTTGATGGATTTTCCTTTGATTAGAGCAATGAGCTTCTCCTCATCCGTCATTTTTGTATGACTTCGGTTGGTTTCCCCTTTTGGTGTAAATAGGGTATTGTCCCCAAAATCAATACGTTTTCTTCCTCCCGGATGAACTTGGCACATCCTCCAGGTTCTTGACTCGTTTCCCGAATATCATGAAGGAGTTCAAGAGTTTCTTCGATATTTCACCATCGTCTCCATCCAGTTGCGGATCGATGAACTTGTCTTGGTAGATGAATATGGCGGTTGCCATAATTTCCGCACCGTCTTCTTCTTGGATTTCTCTAAGATCTTCGGAGATCTTAGATTTATCTGAAGTATCTCGTTCCACTCGGTACACCATCGGGAATCATTGTTTCGATGGGAATTTTCATGAACCGTTTCTTGAAGGTTCATCAAGTGAACATATAGGGTGCAGTTAAGCATCAGAATCGCTTATAATATTCTGCTTTCGCATTTTACATTGCCTTAAGGTTTCCCGTCGGCTCTGCTGTTCTTTTTCTTCATGTTGGTATTCCCGATATGAAACCTGGTCAAGGTGTTCTTGTGCATACATCGTCAATATTTGACGATATGTCCTGTAAGGGTACATCTCGGACATCGGTCGGGATCCATAATCTCGGAGTAATTTCTCTCGCCAATTGTTAATTACATAAATAAAATAAATTTAACTAAAAGTTCTTAATAAACCTAGGCTCTGATACCATTTTAAGCAAACACTTAGTCAAATTAGCAATATGTATGAATAAGGGTATAATTGGCATTATGGAAATATTCAATTATCCCATTGGACCAATTTTGCAACAATTCAAAACTTATAGGACATAATTTGCTTAAGTAAAAACTTATAGGACCAATTTTGCCAAACTTTATAAACTTACAGGGTATATTTTGCCAACTTGATACTTACTGTCCTAAAATGCCATCTGCAAGAAGTTACAGGGCATCTTTTGCAATTAAGCCCTAACAAACCCGGAGATGTTTGAATTTAAAAAAAAAACTTTTTGAGTTTGATTCTTACATTTGTTTGAGTTTGATTAAAGGGTAAATGTAAGGGGTTAATTGCATTATTTTTATAAATGTAAGAGTAATGTTTGAAATGTTTTTGCTTGTGAGAAGAGTAAATACAAAATGATCAAATCTCACGGCTGTTTCTAATTTTCATAAAACCTTGTTTTTTTTTGGTAATTAAAACCCAAGAGAAGGGCTCTTGTGAGAGAGATACGTGAGATGGATCGGATCGGATCGCCATGAAATCCGAGGGTCTACAGGGAAATTCACGATCAAGAAAAAGTCGTTAGTTCACCGAAATTAGACGGTAATACTTTTGGGCTTTTTAACAGTTTATAACAATTTTTTCTAATTTACACAAGTAATACAAAAAAATAATTATTTAAAAATATAATCAAAAACGGCTTTTGAACTTAACGTTTTTTGGCAAAGTCGGCTACTATATAGCCGTTTCTATATTTCATTTTTTTCTTCTTATTTATTAAATAAAGTCGGTCTTAGCAACACCGATTCTAGTGTGCACTTTAAAAATAAAAATTCGGTCAACATGGTAATCAATTAATGATTGTTAATGTATTGCCAAATCTTTAGCCAATACAAATATTAGTAATTTAGTACTATTATAAAAAAGACATAATTTAGTTTTTCCATAATTCATTAATTTGATTGGTTTAGTGTTCAAAAAAGACCTTATAAATATCGGGAGTTTTCTTTTTTCAACATTAACTTTGAGGGAAAATTGCAAAATTTGTCCTATAACTATAAGCAGTTTGCAATTTTGGTCCTCTAACTATTGAGTTTTCAAAATCGGCCCTGTAAATTTGAAATTTTTTGCAAAATTGGTCCTATATGTTTAATACCTAAGCAATTTCGGTCCTGTAAGTTTCACGTTGTTGCAAAATTGGTCCTCTGGGGTTATTTCATATTTTCATAATACCAAGAATACCCTTATGCACATAATTGACTTATTTGACTAAGTGCTTTGCCTAAAATATTATTAGACCCCAAGTTTATTAAGAACTTTAAGTTATTTTATTATTTTATATATTAAAAATTGGTGAGGAGAATTTTTTCCGAGAAAGTGGATCTGGACGAGTGTCCAAGATGTATAAATACCCTACAGGAGATATCGTCAAATTTTGACGATATATGCACAAGAACACCAGGACAAGATAACATATTGGGATAATCAATATGTTGAAAAATGAACTCGCAGGAGTCGATAGGGAAACCTTAAGACAATGCGGAAAACAAATAGCATGTTGTCTGAGTATCACTTCCGCCCCACGAGTACCCGCCCTGCCCTGCCTAGAATTTATAGTTTTAAAATATATTTTAATATAAATGTTGCATATATAATATATATTATAATATAATTTTTATGTATTCTTATATTATATTTAAAATTTTAAATTGATAATAATAAATTTTGTAAATAATATTTTATAAATATATATTTTTTTTTTTTTTAAATTTAGTTTAATTTAAAATGGGGCGATTGGGTAGACCCGTCCATACGAGACATGTGGCGGGTAGACCCGCCCGCCTGTTCTAGGCACGGGGAGGATCTCGGGTCCGGCCAACCCGCCCGCCCCATTGCCTTCCCTATATAATCGCTAACTTTAGAAAGATAAAGGACCAAAAATCTTTATTTAGCCACAAAGGGCAAAATTGTCTTGGACCAAAACTACAACTTTTAAAGATAAAGGACTAAAATTGCAACTACCTCAAAGTTACAGGACTAAAATTGCAATTGCAATTTACCCTTAACTTTGACCATTTTCATACTTTGTAATTTACATTATTTATTGTTTTAAATTAACAATCTAAATCGATTTTGGATTAAATAGACCACTAGCTAACGAACCAGTAATATTGCGAACCTAAAATCGTCATTTGAATTTGAGAAATATTTATTAGTAAGAGATAATAAAAATAAATATAGAATATTAAATTATATTATATATATTTAAAATAATGGCAGGCTAGCGGACTTTCGGTTAAACAGTCCAGACCAAAAAAGATTAATTTAAACGGGCCTAAATAATTTGGCCCTAACCCTTTTTTCAGTTCGAAGCAGCCGATCCTATGGGTTGCGGTAGGGACGGAGGCACGGAGCCACCTTTGAGTCCGGGGGGCCTTGCCCCCACTCCCCCCCCAATTTTTTTTATTTTTATTTTTTACTACCTATATGTATATATGTATTATATTTTGCCACCCATAATTTGCTAGTAAAATTTAACATTTCTATTAAAATGGATCGTATGTGCAAAACATTTATATGAAATGTGAAAAGTTTATAACTATTGGAGATTACATCCATATCTTTTAGATAAGGAAATATATTGGGGATCCTAATTGATTAGAATGCATCTTGAGATTCGATCTAATATGGAAAGATCCAATTATAATAGGGATTGAGATATATCGTTTTATTCTCTTCCTATATTATTAGTAGTAGAGACATTAGGCGTCTCTACGGAATATCGAAATCTCTCTCCTAAAATTTCTCTCTACGGTTTTTTTCTTCTCAAGCATCACCAATGTTCTCCGAGGGTTTAAGGTGTGCACATCAAAGTAAATAATTCTAGTAATTATTTACACCAACGAAAAGGCGGCTTGTGATCTTGTTCGTGGTTCAATCAATATATGGGGTTTGTTCGTTTTCGCGATTCAATCAAGAGGAGGGTAGATGGGCTTAATCATGGATCAAATCGGGGCTTGCAGGACGGGCTTAATCCTGGCTATGTGGATCGACAGTTCTACCGCAAATAGGTATACTTTTCGATCTACCTTATATGTGCAAATATGAGATTTAAGTTT
The DNA here is from genome assembly GCA_016081115.2 of Rehmannia glutinosa. Lineage (NCBI taxonomy): Eukaryota > Viridiplantae > Streptophyta > Magnoliopsida > Lamiales > Orobanchaceae > Rehmannia > Rehmannia glutinosa. The sequence goes on from JABTTQ020000586.1 coordinate 100,619, forward strand.
CGACCGTATTTGCTAACAGCAGATGGTATCACATTATGGCTACGATTCGCCTATTGATGTCTTGAGTTTGATAACACGTGAGATTTGATTTTTATTTAAAAAAATTCGAATCTGTTTCTTCCGTTTTTATATATGCAATATTGGTGTCAAATTGTAGATCTCGAAAAGACGATTAATTTGATATACTATGCAAGCAAAACGGATTTGAAATGAAGAAGTTATGGCGATTTAAAGTTTTTGAGATAAAAACATAAAAACTGCCTCGATATGCGTGTGCAGTTTGAACATATAAAAACCTACTTTGCGTCTTTGCCTTTGATTTGAATGGGCCGATTGAGTGCAAGGTTTGGGGTGCTTTTATACAGTAGGTTTATTGCCTCTTGTGTACGCTGATGTCAGCGTTGATATTTTAATAATTAAAAAAAAATAGGCGCTAATGTGGCGACTGCTGGTATTTGTGGTGGTGCTGACATGGCGCAAATATGTGCCGCCAAGTGGCACCTGACGTGGCGCTGAGTAGGAGTAGTAGCCTAAGTGGTGTATTCATTTGATATTAAAAAATTTTGGAATGTGGTTTAGAATAGATTTGAATTCTAGACCTTTTAATTTATCATATTAATGTCTACCATTGGAATAAAATGTTTTTTTGTTATTATCCCAACATGTTTTCTATTTATGTAGAAGTTGGATAAAGAAGTTATTTTTTTTGCGCGTTGGGACGCTTGCAAAATTATTTTTTGTGCATTTTCTTTTGTTATAGTATTAATGCATGAAAGAATATTTTGCGCAATTTAGTACTTGCAAAAAATTATTTTTGCGCATGAGAATGCTTGCAAAATTATTATTGTGCAATATGATGAATGAAGAATTATTTTTTGCACATATATAGCAATGCCATTTTTTTCTTTCGCATTAGGTGCATGAAAGAAAAATTATTTTTGCGCATTAAGATGCTTGCAACAAATTAATATTTTTGTGCATTGTGATGCATGGGAAAATTATTTTTTTGCACATTGGTGCATGGATTTTTTTTTTCCGCATAAGGTGCATAAAAAAAATTATATTTTTGCGCATTGAGGTGCAAGCAAAAAAATATTCTATGTGATTTCTAATTTATGAGTTGCATGCTTTATTAATTGCTTATGTGTATGCAATTTTTTTGTGATGATATTTATTTTGTTGATGTGATATGGATTATCATATGTTGGGAATGATGGACATTGACATACGGGTGCTCATGTATTTGAGTGTTTACTATTTTATACTAATATTTTTTGTGGGAGTTAATTTTTGACAATATTATCTCCACATGATGCACCATATGTCAATGTCGCCCATGGGGGCTATATTTGTTTTTTTTCGTAATTACTTATATCGCATAGATGCATGCATGATATATTTATGGACTTTGATAATTTTATTCATGGATCGGTAATTTTTATTGTGATCTTCAATTCGGTGGGAGATGATTACTAGCCATGGTGGCAAATTTTCGATCTCATTGATATGAAGAAAATAATAAATATTACTTGGATCCAGAATAAAATTTTTAGATCAGTACCTAATTGTTTGCGCAATTTGTTGAAATGTGTTTTTAGACCAAACTCACCAACTTTTGTTTAGCCAATTTAGCATGAAAATAGACAAAGTATCCACTATTGTCGCGACTTAGACGCGGACAATATTTTTGTGGATTAAAGAAAGAATTTGCGCTTTATTTGTTTAAGCCGCAAATGTGAGAACTTAATTGCCCGAAAAAATCGCAGTTGAGATGCCGATGATATACTTATGGATCAAGAATTAATTTTGCGCTTTAATTTGTTTAAGCTGCAAATTTAATAAAAGAGTTTAAGCGCTATTTTTGGAATATCATGAGTTTATTCCTAAGTAAAAACTCTAGTTATCCAAATTCGCTATTTGAGTTGAATTAAGGATGTTAGTTACTTGTGTGTAATATTAATGAAAATCGCTTATCTAGAGGCTGATTATAAAAAGTTGAGAAATACACAAGTGTGTGCACTTGTCGCTTGTGCTGACCGATATAAACCAACTCGGGTGAATATTAGAACAAGCATAATGTAGCTTGACAAGAGCAAAAGCTAAAACTAGAACTATAGATTGATCCATAAAGTGACAATAAGTCGTGTCACCTTATTGAATGAGGCAATTAAGTATCAACAAATATTAAGTGCACTTATGAGATTTGTAACTTCGCTCATAGTTGTATTGAGATGAAGTTTGACTATTTATTTGCTCTCTTAATTTTTCGCTAATATTTCCAAATCTCTCCATGGGTGGATTGTAGATATTGGTTGACTTAGCATGTGGTTTTGATATTGAGCAAATGTGTATGACTATTATCGGGTTGTGCAGCTATAGAGCGCACAAGAGGAGGCTAAAAAGAGTCACCTCAAGCTCAACAGTTGGTGTGAGCAACTTGATGTGCGGATAAAGTCTTACTTGGATAAATGCACTTGTAAGATATTTGTTGAGTGAGAAGACTTGTCTATCTTTTCTTTGCGATGCTTGGCTTTAGATAGTATTTCTTTTAGATCTTCTAATGATATCGTGGTACGTGAGGTTAGGAGGACGACTGTATTAGCTCGAGGAGGCTTTATTGTCTAGCTCGCTAAGGTCAATCTCCTCTCCATTATTTTTTTCAAGCGGGATAAGCCTCTTTGGAATGAAAGCGACTATTTTTTTCCTTTAAAGCTAAGTCCACTAAATTGAGTGCGGAGCTTATGATCTGTGAGACACAAAATTAACGCATTATATTTTCTTTCATTGCTATTTACGCTATAAATTAGTACATTCTCACTCTCATCGTTAGAAGCGCCAAATTGCTTTGAGCGATTCTTAACAGATGAAGATGTACTAATAGGGAGCGGGAATAGTGTGTCTAGTTAGTTTGGACACACAGTTGAAGGAATAAACTTGCAAGTTGAATGATGGTTCCAAATACTTTCCAGCTATGTGAGCTTGCGAAGAAGGGACAATCACTTTGAAATGGTTAGATTTATGATGGCGCAAATTGATTTTTGTATCTTGTTCTTTTTTATATCATAAAATTTGTGTCTCCAAATGATTCTTCAACTTTGTATGAGCTTTAGTTTGGTAACAAGCCCAAATTAGTGGGTTTGTGCCTTTGTAAGTTCGAGAAAATGTGTTCTCACGTGGAGAATCAAGTCGCACGATTTAGGTTTCCCTTCAAAGGGATTTCTTGAGCACATGTGAAGTCTAAAGAGATCTTAAAACTATACGAGTTGCAAGATCCTTAGCAGGCGCTCGTTTCTCTAGCGAGGATGTTGTATTTATACTCATCTAGTAATCGTTTCGGGATAGTGGGAGCGACGCTAAGTCAGTGGGAGATAGTGTCTCACACGCAAAGGATTCCCAAATTCCACGAGTAAAATGAGTGAATATGAAATATTCCCCATCATCTATATGAGATTGAGTGGGTATCCTTCACAATTACTTTTGTGGATGTTGATGAGTCGATAGAATATGTCACTTTACCTGATGCCCTAAGTGGATAGTTGTTGCGAAGGAAAAGATGAGTGGAATGACTAAGAATAAAGTCTAAGAGCTTGTTAATCTTCTGTCTAGATGCAAGACCATTTGAAACATGTGGTTTCAGAAGGTCAAGTGCAATATAGATGGGTTGATTAACATGTGTGTAGCTCGACTAAGGACGAAATATTTACGCCTTTTAGAAGAGCGTAAATTATTTTTTGAGATGTTCTCCCTGAGTGGTGAGATTGCCTCGATTCGCCTGATAAGTTATCTATTATTGCCACTTTCATCTAGTGTTGTCTTGGATGATTGATGTTGACATAGTTCAGTGAAAGTTGAATAAGGAGATCTGTGTGGATCACCCGATGAATTCAACAAGGGGAGTAAGAGCGCATTGATTGCTGATCAAGAAGCTCCAGTTGTGACTTGAGTCATCATTGATTTCATCGAGCTATCATTTTGATACGCGTACGATGGTCAATTAATTCACTGAACATATGTAAGAGTTGTATCTCATTGTATATGGCAAAAATGTGATGATTGGAAAGAACATGGAGTTATCGCCACTCAGTGTTGGCTGATTTTACACTTCATGGTCAAAGATCATATTCTTAGTCAAGAAACGATATCTTCGGAAGATGAAAAGAAATGCTAGCTAATTTAAGTAAACATTGTCGAATGTTTGATGTGCGCTATGTGCGTACTCGATGAAAGTCTTGTACTTAGCAAAGTGTGATTGGTGAGTGGATATCGAAGTGATCCATGCGCTATTATGATGCCGACATGTGGATATTTAGATATTGATAAGGGTCTTTTTATGCATGTTTTATGTGTATATTTAAGTATGATTTGAGTTATTTTATTGTTAGTTTCATAAATTTTTGATTGTACATGGTTCACATTACTCTGAGGTGCTTTTATTGGTGTAGATTGATGATTTGGAGCTGTTTTTGGTGAATTTGGGCCATGGTTTCATGTCAAAACATACCCGGGGTTTTACGGATGCAAAAACACTCAAAATCCCAAGCTAAACGCGTCATTTCAGGGCCTTTTAGTCAAACACGGGCGGGGTGTGTTTTTAAGCACGACCGTGCTTTTTAGAAGTTAAAAACGAGCAAATTTTCGACCCGACGCGTACCAAACAAAGCACGGCCGTGTTCGGGAAATTCCAAAAACACGGCCTGCCCGTGCTTTTAAAGCACGGGCGTGCTTTTCGTCCAGACTGGTTTTTCTTTGGCGGAAATTATGGAGACTTTCCCTTTCTGCTTTTTGACAACCTTTGAGCAACTTTTACACCTCATTTTGATGCACCAAGCTCTATTATTCCCTCAATTGTCATGTGGACACAATGATTCAACCAACTCAACCATGAATGTGCACACAATGATTCAACCAACAACCATGGAAGTGGAACATTTGTTAGCATTATTGATGTGTTCTTTCACAAAGATGGTGCCTATAAAAAGCCAAGAGTTTGAGTTGAAAATATATATAATTCATGTAGTATTCATTGATAGAGAGATTCATTGTATATTCATTGTATATTCTAAGTCTCAAAGCAAAATACATTGAGAGGATAAAAGAGAGGTAGAGTTGTAAGTTGAAGAGCAATAGAGGAGAAGGCTTGGAGCTCAACATCATTGCAATCAACCAAGGAGGAAGTCTTGTATTGGTCTTGAATAAGAGCTAAGTACACCATGTTCATTTTATTCATATTTTCTTGTGTAGTATACTCTTTTGACAAAGTCATGTGTAGCTAAATTTCTAGTGTTTGAATGTAATGAACTCTAGAATGAATTTGTGATTAAGGTTTGTATGTTTTTAATAAAATCTTAATGTTTTGTGTGATTCACTTATATTATGCTTTATTCATTCAAATTGGTATATGCGCAATATTGATTTGAAGTTTATTTTTCATCCAGGAAATCGAGAGATTCATGGTGAAATAGAACCTATATAAGTGAAAAGAGTTGCATGCAATCCTAGATATAGGAAGACATAAATCTTCCGGATTAGGGTCAAACCTAATATGGGAATTCACAAATCGTTATAATCTTTGTCTTGGGGTTTTAACTAGAAAGAGATTTCAGTTAATCAACTTGAGATTAGAAGTTATTCGCTCGATAGAGGGTTTAACTTAAATCGGGAATTTCTACGGTCCATGAAACATGAGATTTTACTAAAAGAGGTTGTTTTTTTTGCTTGAGGGATTATGGTTGTATTTTTATCTTGTTAAATCACAAAAACATTCTAGAGGGATTTACATTCAAACACATTTCTAGCTCTTGATTTCTTAATTCTACAATCTATTTTTATTTGATCTTTTGTAAGTTGCAATTATATTAAGATTCTCTATTTTTCATTTTCATTAAACAAACAAAACTACGAAAATTGCTAGATTAAATAACAAAAAAAGACGGTAATTATTAGTACTTACAATCCTCGTGGGAATGACACACTCGGTACTCAATAATCTATACTACAAAACGATAGGTGCACTTGCCTATGGTTTTCTAGAGTAGCTTTTGAGCCATCAAGTTTTTGGCGCGTTCGGGATTGTAATATTAAGAACGCTTTATTTTTGTTAATTTAATCATTTTTTTATTTTTTATTTTACCATTATCTTTCTTTTTATCTATCTTTGTAAGTCTTGGTTTATACTTATTCTCTTTGTTTACCGCATGATGTATACTACTACGTCGCCGAATTTGGAAGCGCGACACCGCCGGTAGCAAACACGAGGAAAGTACTAACACAGACCACGAAGAGGATACTAACGAAAGTAAAGATTTCGTCATGGCGGATGAACAAAGAACTATGCATGACTATGCCAAACCATCCATGGACGGCACGTCATGGAGCATCGTAAAGGCCCCATTTGTTGCGGCCAATAATTTCAAAATCAAACCGAATGTCATTCAAATGGTGCAACAATTTGTTCAATTTGGCGGCCTACCAGGACGAAGATCCGAACAATCATATCGCAAATTTCCTCGAAATTTGTGATACCTTCAAAATAAATGGAGTCTCTCGACGATGCCATCCGTTGCGCCTATTCCCATTTACTCTTGGGACGGGCTAAACAATGGCTAAATACTTTGCCAAAGGGAACAATCACAACATGGAGCATCATGGCGAAAAGTTCATTTTGAAATATTTTCCACCCGCCAAAAGCGCACGATTGAGGAATGAAATCTCTTCATTCACTCAAGAAGACGCGAGACCTTGTACGACACTTGGGAGAGATTCAAAGAATTGCTGCGAAAATGCCCACATCATGGTCTTCCTATTTGGATGCAAGTCCAAACATTTTACAATGGGCTACTCTCAACAAGGCAAATGATTGATCGGCCGGGGAACTTTGAACAATAAAACACGGAAAGCGCCCAAGATCTCGATAGGGAATGGCCATGAATGGCTATCAATGGCAATCCGTCACGAGGTAAACCTAACGAGCGGTGGGTGTTTATAATGCGGATGCGGTGGTTACACTAGCTGCACAAGTCGAAGCTTTGACCCAAAAGATCGCGATCTAGCGGCTCCTAAACCACCACCACCGCATGTTTTATCTTGTGAAACTTGCGGAGGATTGCATAATCATCGGATCGCCCACACACAATACCTCACCTTTGAAGACTAATTACGTTGGGAATCAAGGCGAAATTACCCAAGTAATCCTTACAACAACACATACAATCCTGGGTGGCGACAACATCCTAATTTCGGTTGGGGAAACCAAGGCCAACCACGACCTAATCCCAATCCGATCTACACACGTCTCCGGATTTTAGCCAAATCAAAGGTAAGCCTAACTTGGAAGATCTTATAACAAAGTTTGTGCAATCAGAGATACCCGATTCCGGCGGTGGAAACATCCTTGAGAAATCAAGAGGCATCTATCCATAACTGGAAAACCAAATAGGCAGATTGCGAAGATGATTTACGAAAGGTCACAAGGTAGTTTAGGGTATCTTGAGCCAAACCCAGGGGGAGCACGTAAAGGCAATTACCATCGAGTTTTCCACATGAGCATGATTATGCCAATACCGCCATGCGTAAATCGTGGAGGATGACATACCCAAAGAAACGTTCATGAAAAAGGAGGTTGCCGAATACAAACCCAAGATCCTTCAGGAGTCTAAGAAGAAGAAGATAGAAGGGAGGACAAATTTGGTAAGTACCTTGAGTCATTCAAGCAACTACATACTAATATTCCATTTGTTCAACCTCTTTCAAAGCATGCTAAGGATCTAAATGACATCATTTCTAATGAAAATAAGCTTAACGAACTATCAAATGTGCAATTGAATGATAAATGTTCTTCCAATAATCTACCACAAAAATGTAATGATCCAGGAAGTTTTATTATCCCTTGTACAATTGATGGTTTACCTATTGATAGAGCACTAGCTGACTTAGGAGCTAGTATCAATGTGATGTCTTATGAAACATTCAAGCTTATGGGATTAAGTGAACTAAAACCTACTAGGATGGACATACACTTAGCCGATAAATCGATTAAACATCCTAGAGGTATTATTAATGATGTGTTAGTCAAGATCGATAAATTCATATTCCCAGTTGATTTTGTTATTCTTGACATGCATAATGATATTGAGGTTCCTCTAATTCTTGGGCGTTCTTTCTTGGCTACGGCAAAATCAATCATTGATGTGCATGAGGGAAAATTAACTTTGAGGGTGGGGGATGAACAAGTAATTTTTAAAATTTATGGTGATATTGAAAAGGATACTACTTGTTCTTTTGCCGATACAATTTCGTTGCACGATGAGACATCTAAAAATCTCTTGGAGAAAAGTGTTGTTCAAAGTCCATGTTGGAAGCTTATGCCCTAGAAAAGGGGACCAGGAAAGTTCAAAGAGCACATTTTGAAGCATAAAGTTGGAGGTAATACTACTAAATACCTAAGGGATTTTCATAAGTCCAAAGCTCCACCCGACTAATCTCCACATTTGGGTAAACGGTCCAGCTATACGACTTTAAAGAAGCGCTAACCGAGAGGCAACCCGGCATTTTGTGTGCATTTTCTTTTAATTAATTTTTTTTATTGCTTGGGGATTGAAAAAAATTTTTAGAAAAAAAAAAAAAAAACACGGTCTGGCCGTCTTTTTCGTCACCCAATTCGCGAACACACCCTGGCCGTGTTCAAAAAATCTAAAGTTTTGTAGGAAAAATTCGTATCGAACACGCCCAGGCCGTGCTTTTCAAGCACGGCCGTGTTTTCAAAAAAAAAAAAAAAAAAATTATCGAAAAATTAAATGCATCGAACACGCCCTGGCCGTGCTTTTTAAGCACGGCCGTGTTTTTATTAAAAAAAAATTCAAAAAAAAAAACTCAAAATATATATATATATATATATATATATATATTTGATGATTTCACGGTATTCGAGTTGTGTATCCTTGATTAGGTATGAAGATGCCGATGAAGGTTTCGTACTAAACAACCCAATGGTCGCTCAATACCGATTTCACTCTTCTAGTAAGGTCGTGTTTTTCTTTTCCACCTCTTTTATTTTCTTCTAGTATGGTTGATTTTTGAGTGTTTTGTTTGTGTTCGTTCATCTCTTTCTTTCACATTGAGGACAATGTGAACCTTTAAAGTTGGAGGTGGGTGCAATTACATTCTTAGTCTGTGTGTGCTTGCTTTTATTTTTAGGTTGTCGACAAGAGGTAATTTTTTTAACAAATTGAGTGTTTGCTAGTCAATAACTTAGCCCAATCACACCAAAATTAACTTTTTGATTTATGTTTTCAATGTGAAGCAATTGATTGTCTAGAATAGATTGATGTAGATGTGTGCTAAATTTTGACGAGATTTCCAACTCCATAATACTTGATTTGTTAAGGCATTTACGACAAAGCTTAGTGTTATGAACGTTTGAGAATTCATGATTTAGTGGTGGTTAACTAGTTGTTATACCAAGCTTGTGAAAAAAAAACAAATGAAAAAAAAGAAGAAAAAAAAAGGGAATCCAATCGAGGTTATACTCCTCTATTTGTTGTTGCTTAGTAACTAGGAGCATTCATGAGCCCCATGTTTGTCTTTTACGTAAAACGGCGACACAAATATGAGTATGGGAAACCACCCTAGGAGTGTTTGAACGAAAATTCAAAATATAAACCTAGTGGAAGAATGCCTCGAAAGGACCTACCAAAAAAAAAAAAAAAATCGAAAGGGAGAATGTATATTCCTTGAATTCTCATTCCAATAAAAGTTCAAGAAGCTTGGTTATATGACTAGTAGGCTAACTACAATGATCCATTGAATTCTTGTATTTTCATGACATTATTGAATTGAAGTTATTCATAACTATCAATATTTGTGGAGTGATGATTTCAAGTTTGAATAATGCTGCGATGTTACTGATCTTTCTTGATGATCGATCGCTTTGCAAAATTGTGTTTTTTGAATGGTTAATTCGGGTTGAGAAGACTAAGAACTTGATGCTTGTGTTCAATGTGTTGAAGAAAAAAAAATCCTTGTGTGTTTTAATTTATTGAATCATTTTTTTTTTTTTGATTTAATGTTTTGCTTGAGGACAAGCAAAGTTCAAAGTTGGAGGTGGTTTGATAAGGGTCTTTTTATGCATGTTTTATGTGTATATTTAAGTATGATTTGAGTTATTTTATTGTTAGTTTCATAAATTTTTGATTGTACATGGTTCACATTACTCTGAGGTGCTTTTATTGGTGTAGATTGATGATTTGGAGCTGTTTTTGGTGAATTTTGGGCCATGGTTTCATGTCAAAACATACCGGGGTTTCGGATGCAAAAACACTCAAAATCCCAAGCTAAACGCGTCATTTCGGGGCCTTTTCGGTCAAACACGGGCATGGTGTGTTTTTAAGCACGACCGTGCTTTTTAGAAGTTAAAAACGAGCAAATTTTCGACCCGACGCGTACCAAACACGGCAAGACGGCCGTGCTGGCTCAAGCACGGCCGTGTTTGGAAATTCAAAAAACACGGCCTGCCGTGCTTTTAAAGCACGGGCGTGCTTTTCGCCCGTCGGTGGTTTTTCTTTGGCGGAAATTATGGAGACTTTCCTTTACCTTTTTGACAACCTTTGAGCAACTTTTACACCTCATTTTGATGCACCAAGCTCTATTATTCCCTCAATTGTCATGTGGACACAATGATTCAACCAACTCAACCATGAATGTGCACACAATGATTCAACCAACAACCATGGAAGTGGAGCATTTGTTAGCATTATTGATGTGTTCTTTCACAAAGATGGTGCCTATAAAAGCCAAGAGTTTGAGTTGAAAAGGATATATATATAATTCATGTAGTATTCATTGATAGAGAGATTCATTGTATATTCATTGTATATTCTAAGTTTCAAAGCAAAATACATTGAGAGGATAAAAGAGAGGTAGAGTTGTAAGTTGAAGAGCAATAGAGGAGAAGGATTGGAGCTCAACATCATTGCAATCAACCAAGGAGGAAGTCTTGTATTGGTCTTGAATAAGAGCTAAGTACACCATGTTCATTTTATTCATATCTTCTTGTGTAGTATACTCTTTTGACAAATCCATGTGTAGCTAAATTTTTAGTGTTTGAATGTAAAGAACTCTAGAATGAATTTGTGATTAAGGTTTGTATGTTTTTAATAAAATCTTCATGTTTTGTGTGATTCACTTATATTATGCTTTATTCATTCAAATTGGTATATGCGCAATATTGATTTGAAGTTTATTTTTCATCCGGGAAATCGAGAGATTCATGGTGAAATAGAACCTATATAAGTGAAAAGAGTTGCATGCAATCCTAGATATAGGAAGACATAAATCTTCTGGATTAGGGTCAAACCTAATATGGGAATTCACAAATCGTTATAATGTTGTCTTGGGGTTTTAACTAGAAAGAGATTTCAGTTAATCAACTTGAGATTAGAAGTTATTCGCGCTCGATAGAGGGTTTAACTTAAATCGGGAATTTCTACGGTCCATGAAACATGAGATTTTACTAAAAGAGGTTGTTTTTTTTGCTTGAGGGATTATGGTTGTATTTTTATCTTGTTAAATCACAAAAACATTCTAGAGGGATTTACATTCAAACACATTTCTAGCTCTTGATTTCTTAATTCTACAATCTATTTTTATTTGATCTTTTGTAAGTTGCAATTATATTAAGATTCTCTATTTTTCATTTTCATTAAACAAACAAAACTCTGAAAATTGCTAGATTAAATAACAAAAAGACGGTAATTATTAGTACTTACAATCCTCGTGGGAATGACACTCGGTACTCAATAATCTATACTACAAAACGATAGGTGCACTTGCCTATGGTTTTCTAGAGTACTCGGTGTTGGTGATTTTACACTTCATGGTCAAAGATCATATTCTTAGTCAAGAAACGATATCTTCGGAAGATGAAAAGAAATGCTAGCTAATTTAAGTAAACATTGTCGAATTTTTATGTGCGCTATGTGCGTACTCGTAAGTCTTGTACTTAGCGGTGTGATTGGTGAGTGGATATCGAAGTGATCCATGCGCTATTATGATGCCGACATGTGGATATTTAGATATCTTAAAAGATTGGTCTATGATTTGCTAGAGGCAAATTTGGCATCATGAAATGATGTGCATTGCGTGCACATTCATGATGTATTTTGTTGTCTTGTGATAGTAAAAGCGCTTTGGTGTATGGTTTGGGCGCCAAATATGGATGATAGATCAAATATATTTACTCGAGGCTTTACTTCACTTAAGAATTTTTGCGCATAGTTAATATTGTTCTCGAGGCATACTTCTACGAGCGGTGTGGGCGCTCATCCCTTTTATGAGCCTTTGTTTGGAGATATGCTCCAAAGGCATGTGAGTTATGAGGATTAAGTAGAATTGGTTATGTGGCCTTTGAGAACATATTGTGATTAATGAGATATGTTGGATTCTCATTATGCGTTTGGTATCTTGAATTTGTGAGTTGTCACCAGGCTTTGATTGGCCCTCTCACACGGCAATCGCCCGGGCGCTAAGAGAGCGGCGAGGATGAGACTTAAAAGATTGTGTCGCATAAGGAGGTTTGCGAATGATCGCCTTCACACCGGAGCGTGAGGAAGGTTATTAAGTATAATTAAAGTCGCCTTAACTAGAGGTTAAGATGAGATCCGAGTTGATCGATTATGAAGTATGTCCAAACTTCATAAAAGCTTGTTTGTAGCAAATGTGCGAGCTATCGTATGACACTTTGGGAGTGACTACGAGTAGACGCAGGTCGGGCGCTTGAATAGCGATCGGACTAAGATTTGTATGATGTCTAGGCGTGACATGCCTAAATTGAGTAGGAGCTCCATCATAACATGTATTCATACTACATGTGCTTTGAGGCGACCACCTATGAGAAAGTGAGTGAATGGGTCCCCGCTTTGTCTTTGTGTGAGCCCGTATTATTTTTTTGTACCCTTTGGGACTTTGGACCTTGTCATGAGGTGTAAGCTTGATGACGCTACTTTAGCATGTATCCAATGGCCATGTGTGATTGATGCAGTCGGAGCATGTCGAGGAAAAAGTCAAGACCAAGCTAATTGACATGTGGGGCCGAGGAAGAATTAAGTTGATAACACACTTATATTCTATGATTCATAGCCCGGCGACTATGTCGAAATGTGTTTGACTAGTCATGAATATAGAAACATATTTGAGTGAGTCGAGCATGCTCTATTTATTTCATTGAGGGATCTAGAGATGCTTGACTGGGTGCGATCACTTGGTTTGGGGTACATAGCGAGTTATTGAGTTGAAGGGTTATGTTAGTTTGGTGATGACTTAATATAACTCTCCTCACCTATTTTTTCTCGCTTGGTCGCACGCCTTATTCCCTGTATGAAAGAAGGGTCGTGAGATGAGAATATTATAATGTGATTCGAATGAGTCGGATCAGATATGTATGAGTGGGAGATATTGGAGATTACATCCATATCTTTTAGATAAGGAAATATATTGGGGATCCTAATTGATTAGCATGCATCTTGAGATTGCATCTAATATGGAAAGATCCAATTATAATAGGGATTGAGATATATCGTTTTATTCTCTTCCTATATTATTAGTAGTAGAGACATTAGACGTCTCCTACGGAATATCAGAAATCTCTCTCCTAAAATTTCTCTCTACGGTTTTCTTCTTGAAGCATCACCAATGTTCTCCGAGGGTTTAAGGTGTGCACATCAAAGTAAATAATTCTAGTAATTATTTACACCAACGAAAGGCGCGCTCGTGATCTTGTTCGTGGTTCAATCAATCTATGGGGTTTGTTCGTTGCTCGCGATTCAATCAAGAGGAGGCTTGTAGATGGCTTAATCATGGATCAAACCGAGGCTTGTAGGGCTTAATCCTGGCTATGTGGATCGACAATTCTCTTTGCAAATAGGTATACTCGATCCACCTTATATGTGCAAATATGAGATTTAAGTTTCGACCGTATTTGCTAACAATAACTTTACCATATAGGTCATTTTTTTTTTTTTTTTTTAAAAGGGTCTATCTTGATCACTAAACAAATCAAATTGTGGAAATAATATGAGGAAATCCACAAATCACAATCATTACTTGATTAAAATGTTGACCGAATCTTTTTTTTTTTTTTTTTTTTTTAAACATAGAACACTAAAATCGGTCTTGCAAACAAAGACTTTATTTAACAATTAAAAACAAAAATTGAAATACTGAGAAACGGCTATACAAAAGCCGATTTTTTAAGAAACGCCATCACCAAAGCCGTTTTTGACTATTATATTAAAGAATTCTTTTTTACATTAATTGTGTAACTAAGAAAAAAAGTTATAAACAGTTAACCCAATACTTTATGAGAAAAAAAGTAATACTTTTAAGACAAGAAATACTTTTGAGCAAATAAATAAATAAATAATACTTTAATTAGAACCACGTAATATTTTTGATCAAAAAAAGTGATACACTGTGTTAAATATGGTAATGAAGATAATGGAAATGAGTGGTGACTCCACATAGTGGTTGGGCGAGAAAATTGCATGATTTTATGGAATAAATGATACTTTTTTGTTTAATGTGTAATATTTTTCAACTAAACATGTAATATTTTTTCACTAAAACATGTAATACTTTTTTACTTAAATGTGTAATATGTTTCACTTAACATTATAATACTTTTCAATTCAAAGTGTAATACTTTTTTCACTTATGCATGGAATAACTTTCACTTAAAATTGTAATACTTTTCAGTTTAACATGTGATATTTTTCAGTTAATGTGTAATACGTTAATTTTACATAAAAATCGTAATACTTTTAATTTCAACGTGTATTACTTCTATGTTCAAGACGTAATATTTTCTTACAAGTTCAATGTGTATTTTTTACTTAAACATGTAATACTTCAAAAACATATGCAAAATACCTTTACTTCAACAAATATTTCACGGAATTGAAAACACATTTTCTTATCGCACATACACTATGAATCAAAACCAAACCACAATCAAAATCAATAAAAAAAAGTAATATTGTTTTATTAAAAAGTATTACTTTCACGACCATTTTGTAGGAGTTCCATTATTTTTTTACGATCTATTGATCACGAAAAAATATTACAATACACTAACATGTCGGCAACATTACAAAACAGCCGATTTTGAAGCATCTCAAAAAAATTAACACGCGAAAACATCAATTTATCACTTTTTACGATGTCATTGATTGCGAAAAAAATATTACTATTGATTAAATGTCATCTACATCACAAAACAACATGTTCTCGGAGCATCTCAAAAAATAACATGCGAAAACATCAATCCATCACTTTACTATATGCCATCGACTACGAAAAAAGTATTACAATACACTAATATATTGGCTACATCACAAAATATTTCTCTTCAAGGTAGTCTCCATTCTCTTTTTATCCTCAATCTTATGCTTCAATCACCTTTCTTCAAACAAAAATCAACTATTTTTTTGCAAAGCATGTGCAATCTAACACCATTAAGATCATTCAAAAATTCTTGGATATATTTTTGTTCTCTATACTCGCCGTACCAAAGCCTACAACAACATATAACAACAATAATACATTTGACAAAAATAATTGACGCAAGAAAACAAAACAGTACAAAAAAATAATAATACACTTATATATAAGTAATACATTTGTGATGACTCGGAAGCTACTCCTAAAAATAGCCTAGATAAGTGCACATATTGTTTATAGCAAAGCTAAATGAGTACCGAGTGTTATTCCCACGAGAACTATAATTATTAGTAATTACCGTCTTTTTATTATCTTGCTTACAAATTTGCTAAATAGTTTGTTGCAAAATAAAAATAAAACAAAAGCAAATAAAAGTGGAAAAGGCAACTAAGAGCACAAATGATATCGGATACACTCGGATTAGAAGATGATGGATAGATGATACGTATAAATTATACGTGCATTTAAGTGCTTATTTTGATATATAATTGATGTATTTGCATTTTATATTTGTCGAGTTTTACTTAGTTTTCTTTGTTGGGCATGATCTGCGTACTCATGTGAATTTTGCACAAAGTGGAGCTAAATTGGACAAAAGGTGATAACATATTTATGTCAAAAGTCAAGGTATGAGCAAAGATGTGAAGGAAAGAAGCATGGACGGTCGAACAAAAGAGAATTTCTTTCAAAAATGTCCAAACGCGCTAATAGTTTTTTTGGCGGGGTTTAGTATTTTGGCCTTCTCTACAAAATTGATATTGGTGATTAAAGTGGGTATGGAAAGATAAAAGAAAGAGCTACAACTTTCATGAAGACCCCGTGAGCAAATTCGTATGTTTAACAAGTCACACGACCGTGTGAAGTGCTTTAGCGATTTTCAGAGACAAAACCAAGTCGCACGGTCTGGCCGTGTAGACCCACACGACTATGTGGGGTAACCGTGTGAAACCCTATGGCTCGTGCGATCTGTCTGCGGCTGATTTTGAGTCCTAATCCCATCAGAACTCTACCAGTAATCTCTCAAAGTACTTATATAAAGGGACCAAGGCCTGAACGAATCATCATCTTAAATCATTCATACAACATACAACACACCAAAATACACAAGATTACAAGATCAAAGGTCTTTTAAGAGAAGAGGACTAGGTTACAAAGAACACCACAATGCTTTTCACATGATCTACGAAAGCGCAAGAGTTTTGAAGGCTTGGAAGGAGGATCCATCTTGATAACAATGGGTTTTCTTTCTTAGTTTAGATCTCTTGTCTGTGCTTAAATGATGTCACAATATTGATTTCAAGTTTGTCAATGAATTTATTATCAATGTTTGGCTAATCTTTCGGATCTTAGGGCATAATCAAAACTGTGGATTCCTATTAAATCTTGATTAATTATTTTCTTAATTGATTCATGTGTTCTGTTTTATGAATTCGAGTGTTTATTCTTAATTACTTATTATTTGGCCAATAATTTGCATGTCATATTTGCTAGTGCGAGATTCGGGAGAGGAGTTCTAACAAAGATAGAAATCGAATTCATACATAAACAGGTATAACGAGTCGGGAGACCTACAACTGTTTGTGGAGAGTCATTCAAGTCATAGATCTTTTGTGGTTAATAATAGTTGTAACGTATCGGAAGATCTATAATTGTTATTAATTTCTGTTTATGCACCACCCGGAAGGGGGAATAGACTAACTTAGGAATTGAACCCATATAATTGCATGAATTGGTTATGTGAAACATTAATTGGATTTAATCTTGAAGAAGCATGTTGAGATTATGTACCTAAGGTTGCTTTCGTAGTTGTTAAAATACTTGTGGGGTTCGAATTTTTTTTTTATTTTTTGATTTTTATAAAACTCTTGATATTCGGTTTTTTCAATAAAATTGGAATGCGATATTATTATAGTCTAAGTGTTTCGTAGTCATTCCCTGAGGAATACGACATTGCTTGCCATTATTCTATAAACTGAAATGTACACTTGCAGTATAGAGATCCAAATTTTTTTGGCGAACAAGTTTTTGGCGCTGTTGCCGGGGATTGAAAGATTCTACTTAGATATAATAATAAGTAGTTCAATCTTAATTGAAGCAAAAAATTTGTAACTATTTTTCCGATTTTTTTGTAAATATTTTTTTCTATTTTTGTAAAAAAAAATCGATTTTTTCCTTTGTGAATTGTAAATATTTTTTTTTTTTTTTTTATTTTTGTAAATGATTTTTGTTTTTCTATTTTTCCTTCATTTGTAAATACTTTTTTTTTTTATTGCTTTGTTTCTAATATTATTTTTGTTGAAAGCGAGACCGAAATCTTTGGAGACACAAGTAGCCCAAATTGCTACTACGGTGGGAGGTAGAGATGTCAATAAGTGCCAGCCCATCCGGCCGGCCCTAAGAGGCCCTAACCCTTAAGGACTAGGGCTAAAAAGCCCCGAACTCATAAGGGCTTGAAAATCTAAGCCCTCCCCTAGCCCTATGGGGATGGCCTTATGACTTTTTTTAACATTTTGATGAAGTTATTCTGTCTAAATTAAAACATTGCATCATGTTGGAAAAATTAACTTACGAATTTCTTATTTTATAAAATAATTGTCATGTAATTCATAGATTTCATTTGGATTAAAAGATTTAAAATTTGTCATTTATATTTTCGTAATCACGTAGTCTATACCAAATATATTTTAGTTCTTTATAATTATTAGCATACTAAATAATCATTATCAATTAAATACCAACTTTTATTTTGTATTTACTAAGTTATTTAGTAAGACTAAATTATAAATGAGATCAAAGATCACATTTGATAATTTGTTAAGATAAATGGTAATTGATAAATGAGATCAAATAATGGATTAATAGTATTACAAGCATAATTTGGAATATAAATTTATAAAATACAAAAATTTATTAAGTAAAAAAGCCCTAAAGGCCAGTCCTACCCTAGCCTAGACGGCCTTAGGGCCAATTAGGGTTAAGGCTAAAAGCCCTAGTGTTATAAGGGCTTACGAAATATAGGCATACCCTTAGATCTTTAAGGTTATTGACAACTCTAGTGGGAGGCCAACATCAAAAGGGCAAATTCCCAAGCGATCTCGAACATAATCCAAGAAAACAAGAACCATTAAATCGATGGATGGTACAGAATATGAGGGCTCAAGGATTTCAATCGATATGGTTCAACAACAGTGATGTTAGAAATCTGAAGTCTGGCTGAAGACATAAAACTTAGCGCTTTGTGGGAGGCAACCCAAGAGACGTCGCGACAAACTAAGAGGTTAAAAAAAAAGAAAAAAAATATGTCACACGGTCGTGTGAAGCAGGCCACATGGACCGTGCAACTTAAAAAACATAGACGAGTCACACGGCCATTTGGGATCGAAGCAACATACGATATCTCAAATTTGTAAGTATTTGTAAGTGCGGGGGTTGTCAAGAATGCGTAAATTAGTGTTGTTATATTTTGCATTGCATGTAGAGCATAAAATTTGCATTAAAATTTTCATAATTTTCAATTTTTCATTTTTTTATTTTTAGCATGTTATTACTTTAGCACGTTTAATTGGTTTTGTGTGTGATTTTGATGAAGATTTAGAAAGAGTACAAGGCTTTCGTATGATTTTTACTATGAGCATTTGATTTTATGAGATGACATATTTTTTTGAATAATGCGATGAATTGTTGAGGATATATATTTTACTTGGTTGGCATTAATTAAGAAAATTGGGTATTTGAGCATGTTGCGAAAAATAAGCATGTGAGCTTTTGTGCTATAACTGCTTTCATATTATGCAGTCTTATTTTTTTCTTGAGTGTCATTCATGATTGATAGAACTCTAGAACTTGCTTTGGTATCTTCATTGAAGCCATGTGCGTGTGTGCAATTTTGAAAATGATTTAAGGCCATCTTTGTTTTAGCCTACTTAGCTTTAAAAAGCCTACCTATGAACTCATGATTTCCTAGTTAGCCACTTTTGAGCTTTAAGTTTTTATTGTTAGCCACATTTTTTGATCTTTAAATTAAAAAAAATGGTTTTATCCGTAAAAATTACTTGAGCTTGCGATCAAGATGAATATTTTGGAGGAGATGTGGTGAAATTGTGAAAAGAGATATATATATATATATATATATATATAGAGAGAGAGAGAGAGAGAGAGAGAGAGAGAGAGAGAGAGAGAGAGAGAGAGAGAGAGTTGGCAATAGAATGAGGTATGAGCAGTGAATAGGTGAATGAAAGAAGCATGAAGCTTGAAAAAGAAAGAAAATCTTTGAAAATAAAGAGAGAGAAATTGATCAAAAGAAAAATAAATTCTGGAAATTTTGAGGAATTGAGAGTTTGGGGCTTAAGAAAAAAGAAAAAAAAACAAACAGGCCTAAGAATGAAAAATGGTGGAGTTGAGTTGAAGAAAGAAAATATCTTGAAAGAATAATTTTTAGATGAAATTGGGTTGGTGAATTGAAAGTCTGTGTACTTTAAATTTATTCGCTCAAGTCAAGTCACTTAATCCAAAATTTCCATACCCTTGCCAAGGAGCCTACATTATAGCCAAATAAAAAGTCATTTGGATTCTTAAATTGTGCACACTAAAGTGGTAGAGATGTTAGACGATTTGCAAGTCTATGGTAGTTCTACATTCACTGAATTGATTTTGAGCATAAACACTTACTATACACATTGAGGGATGAGTAATACACTACTTTCTTGTGAGTCGCGATGCCAAGTACCCGAGAGAGTATTAATATGATAAACTTGTAATTGATGACTTCTTGATAATGAAATGATGGTTTACTTAGATATGAAGTCAAATGAGATTGAATGTTTATAGTGTTCTTGTGTGTTCTTTGACTCTTGATATTATTTTTCTTAGTTTGTTCGAGGACGAGCAATAGTTTAAGTTTTGGGAATTTTGATACGTGTAAAATATACGTGCATTTAAAAGCATATATTGATATATAATTGATGCATTTGCATATATATTTAATGTGTTTTACTTAGTTTTCTTTGTTGGGCGTGATACTATGTACTCATGTGAATTTTGCGAGAAAGTTTAGCTAAATTGGACAAAAGGTGATAGCATGTTTCAAAGGATATGTCAAAAGCCAAAGTACGAGCAAAGATGTGAAGGAAAAAAGCATGGACGATCGAACAAAAGGGAATTTCCTTCAAAAATGTCCAAACGCGCTAACGGTTTCCAACACGGCAAGGTTTAGTATTTTGGCCATAACGTTCTCTACAAAATTGATATGTAGCTGATTTAAGGGGCTATAGAAAACTAAGAGAAAGAACTACAACCTTCATGAAGACCCCAAGAGCAAATCGTGACGCGTTTGTCAAGTCACACGACCGTGTAAAATGCTTTAGTGATTTTCGAGAGAAAACCAAGTCGCACGGTCTGGCGTGTAGACCACACGATCATCGTGTGGGGTGACCATGTGAAACCACATGGCTCTGTGCGATCTGTCTCACGACCGATTTTAAATCCTAATCTCATCGAAACTCTACCAAAGTGATCTCCCAAAGTACCTATATAATGGGGACCAAAGCCACGAATGGATTTTCATCATTGAACATCATCTTAAATCATTCATACAACATCCAAAACATCAAAATACACAAAATTGCAAGATCAACGATCTTCGAGAGAAGGAGGACTAGGTTACGAAGAATACCACAATACCTTTCACATCTATGGAAGCACAAAAGCTTTGAAGGCTTGGAAGGAGGATCCATCCTGACAATAAGGGGTTTTCTTGATTAATTGTTTTCTTAATTGATTCATGTGTTAAATTTTATGAATTCGAGTGCTTATTCTTAATTGCTTATTATTTGGCCAATAATTTGCATGTTATATTTGTTAGTGCAAGATTCAGGAGAGGAGTTCTAACAAAAACAGAAATTGAATTCATACATAAACGAGTATAACGAGTTGGAAAACCTACAACTGTTTGTGGGGAGTCATTTAATTCATAGATGTTTTAGGAGTTAATAATAGTTGTAACGTATCGGGAGATCTTCAATTGTTATTAATCTACTATTTATGTGCCATCCGTGAGGGAAAATAGACTAACTTAGGTATTGAACCCATAGAATTGTATGAATTGGTTATGTGAAACATTAATTAGATTTAATCTTGAAGAAGCATGCTGAGATTCTGTACCTAAGGTTGTTTTCATAGTTGTTGATAATACTTGTGGGTTTCGATATTATTTTTTATAAAACTCTTGATATTCGGTCACTTCAATAAAATTGAGATGCCATATTATTATAGCTTTAAGTGTTTCATAGTCAATCCATGAGGAATACGACCTTGCTTGCTATTATTCTATAAACTACAATGTACACTTCCAGTATAGAGATCCAAAATTTTTTTGGCAAACAATAGAAACGTGCTTGAATGTGAATCCCCTAGAACGTCTTTGTGATTTTAACAAAATAAATACAACCATAACCCTTAAGTTTGAACCATCCCTTAACATACCTTCATGCTTCATGGAATGTAGGCATTGCTAAATTAAGTTAAATCCTCTGTCAAGTTGAATAACTCTTAATCTCAAGTTGATTAACTGAAATATCTTTCTAGTTTTAAAACCCCAAAGATTGCATTAACGATTTATGAATTCCCATATTAGGTTTGACACTAATCCGAAAATTTATGTCGTCTATATATAGGATTGCATGCAACTCCTTTCACTTATGTTGGTTCTATTCTACCATAATCTGTCAATTACCTGGTAAAAAAGTAAACTTCAAATCAGTAATGCCCATATACCAATCCAAATAAACAAGTATAACATAAGCGAATCGCACAAAAGCATAAGAAAACATATTTAAACATTCAAACTAATAATCACGAATAGGTTTTAGGGTTCATTGCATTCAAACACTTGCGATTTAACTCATGATGAATTTGAAAATGAAAACAATAATTAAACAAGAAGTTTCTCTCAAAATCGACATGAATACTGAAGTTAAAACTTTTAAACCAACACAAGACTCCCCTGATGGATGTATGATGATGAAGTGGTGGTGTTCATCTTCCTCTTCGAGCGATCTTCAATCTTTATGCCTTAACGCCTCTTCAAGGTGATCCAAGTCTCCTTCTCCAAGACCTTCTAACACACTTTCTCCCCACAATATATTTTTCTCTTGTCTCAATCTGATTCATTTTCTCAACCTTATCATTGGGTTTTATTGACATTATTTTGATGAAAGTATTCATTAATAATGTCATCTTTTGGTAATTTAATGCTCTACTTTTTATTAGTTAGGTTGTTGAATCATTGTATTCATTCATGCGAGAAAGTAAGGAATTAGTGCAATACAATGAGGTGTAAATGTGCAAAAGAGTTGTCAAAAGGCTTGGTTGAAGTGCTTTCCCAAAATACCCCTAAAAATCCCCAGAAGCTTGATCCTGCAAAGACGGTCGTGCTTTAAAACACGGCTTTTGGAAGTCTCGAACACGACCGTGCAAAAAAAGCACGACCCGGACGTGTTCAAGACGACATGGCCATATTTTTACTCTTTTTTTGGTTCATTTTTAACATGGCCATGTAAAAAAACACACTAAGGCCGTGATCAGTCCGAAAGTCCCCGAAATGACACATTTGGCTTGGTTTTTTTAGCATTTTTGCATCCATAAATCTCGTAATATGTTTTGACATGATTCTATTGCTCGAAATTCACCAAGAATGGCCGTATGATCAATCTATACCAATAAAAACACCTCACAATAATATGAACCATTTACAATCAAACACCTAAGAAACTAACAACAAAACAACCTAAATCATACTCAAACAAACATGTAAAACATGCATGAAAAGTCACTTATCAATTTGACAAATAATCGGGAGTCTATATAAAGTGATTCTATTAAACAAATAATAATATAAAAATTAATGTAACACTTTTAAAGACGAAATGATACTTTATAAAATAAAAGCTAGTACTTTTTATTTCACAACAAGTAATATCTACAGGGTATTCTATTGAATACAACTTAAAAGTGATTCTATTGAACATATAATATCTATAAAAATGTAATACTTTTAAGGAAGAAACTAATACTTTATAAAACAAAAATAATACCTTCATTTGATGAAGTAAGAATACACACTCTACATGGTATTCTATTCAAATGAAAATCACATTCCGATAGGTTACAATACTTGATAATGAAAATCGCGAACATAAATCCCGAAAGAGAGGGTCTCTCATAGACCGTCTTACGAATCCTACTACGGATCGGGTTTGACCATTAAAAAAGCGCCACATTTGTGAATTCCCAAATTTTGGATTCTATATTGATAAAAAATAGTAGAAAAACATTACTTACAATCATATTGACAAAAAAATATGATATTTTAATTCATACAAGCGTTACTTTAACTCAATTATATTTATTTTTTTTCTTCAATACTTGAATTCCTAATATGTGACTATATTAAAAACATGATACATTATCTCAAAAATGGATACTTTTACTCATAAAAATGTTACTTTAACTCTACCATATTTATTTTTCTTTCTTCACTATATTGAACCGTGACTATATTAAAAATATGATACTTTATCTCAAAAATCGACACTTTTATTCGTAAAATTGTTATTTTAACTCTGTCATATTTATTTTTCTTTCTTCATTACACTAAACTCATAATTTGTGAGTATATTGAAAAAACATGATACTTTATCTCAAAAAATGGATATTTATACTCATAAAAATGTTACTTTAACTCTGTCATATTTATTTTCCTTCATCACTATAATGAATTCCTAATTTGTAATTGTAATAAAAAATGATACTTTATCTTAAAGAACATATATTTTTACTCATAAAAGTGTTACTTAACTATGCCATATTATTTTTTCTCTCTTTATGTGTCTTTGAATCCATAATATGTGATTGTATTAAAATATGATACTTTATCTCACAGAGCGGATATTTTTACTCAGAAGAGTGTTACTTTAACTGTAATATTTATTTCGTTCTTCACTGTATTGAAATTAATAATTTGTAACTGTATAAAAAATATAATACTCTATCTCAAAAATGGATACTTTAAAGAGAGAGATAAAAAATAGAGAGGAAGAGAGAGAATTTATTGGTTGCGGGCCACGAGGAGAGAGAGAGAGAGAGAAACACGGGAGAAAAAGAAAGAAAGATAGTGTAAAGCAAAAATATAAAATAAAAATTAAAAAGCGGTTAGGTGGGTCGCGGGTCAGGTCAAGATCTGTCTTACGGTTATAGACCCGTAAGACGGTCTTATATAAGTTTTTCCCATCCAGAATTACAAAAAGATAAACCCTAATTTGACAAACAATGCTTAGTTAACAACATAAGCTAAAAAATAAAAAAAAGTATAAAATAATAAATATCTACACGAAAAATCACGTAAAAACAACAAAAACAAATATCAAACATAAACTCGAAATTACACAACACATAAACCCTGGTTTGATAAATTAGATAAACAAAAAATTAATCAAAATAGTGAAAACCCAAAAAATATATAAACGGTAGTATTTCATAGAATAAAAATCGCATAACAAAAAACCCTAGTTTGAAAAAATTTGAAAAACAAAATTTAAAAACACAAAAACAAAAAAAACATATAAAAAAACTTATCATCAAGCCCGTCGAATCTCTGTGTAGACATACAATTTGCAAACAAAAACATAGATAAAAAGAGAGAGAACGAGACTTTGAGAGAAATTAGAGAGAGAAAGCAAGAGAATTATACAAGGAAGAAAGACAAAAAAAAAAAAAAACAATAGTGAAAAAATGAGCAGAAATAAATTAAAACATAAGCACCAAAAAAAAAAAAAAACTAAACAGGCTAGATGGATTAGGTTGGGTTCAGCCCATCCGACAAAAAAAAAAAAAAGACCGTAGGATGATCCTTTATAAGTCTTTGTCTTAACTCAAACCTTAGGGTAGTTTTATAACTATCCCTAAAACTATCCCTTTATTTCAACGGGTCTACCCTATATTTATTTGATGTATTTTCTTTAGAAACATTAGCTACACTTTTGTCAACAATTTGTTCCTAATTGATATTATGAATTTGTGGGGGCTGATTTTTAACCTTCACTGTTCTATTTATTTTTAGTTATAGATTTATGGGGTTTAAAAACTAGATTTTATGTTCCACTTTTTTTCTTTATAACTTAACTGGATGAATAATATGTTATAAATTTGAATTGCTAATTATTTTAATATATCTACACTACACATGTCACTCATGATCATAGACAAATCTATGTACCCACATATGGGGCACGTGCCCCCATAACTTTTTTTTTTTATTTTTTGCTATTTATTATTTCTATTTTTCATTTTCATCATTTATTATTTTTTTCGTTTTTCAATTTATTAATTTTTCTTTTCTTTTACCAATTATTATTTTTTTTTTTTTTACCATTTATTATTAATTGTTTAACCATTATGTATTTATT